>WURS02014423.1:0-12221 GCA_011762765.2 Rhinocypha anisoptera | reverse complement strand
AGGTGGGTGGGGAGGGTGGGAGGGTGGTGGGGAGGGATGAGGAGGTGTAGGAGGATTGCAAGTGGGGTGGAGGGGGGGTGGGGCGGTGGGGAGGATTGGTTTGGGTTGTGTTGGCGCGGTCCCGTTTCCCCATGTTTGCTCCGAGAGAGGGAAGTGCGTTATGTTTGTGCGAGTAAGATTGGCGCCAGGGCGCTGGGCAAATATGAAAACGGGATGAGAGATGATGTGCTCCCCGTGTTCCTCCTGCTCTCTCGCCTCCCCTCATCTCCCCACCGCCCTCCCCCTCGCCACATCCCCTCGCCTCTTTCTCCTCCACCCCTTCCTTCTCTCTCTCTCTCTCGCTTTCCCTCTCTCTCTCGCCGCACTTCACTATTTCAGAAACTTCCCTCATCCCCCCCCCTTAACGAAATGTTAAAGGGTTTACAAGTGATCGATCGATGGCATATAGATTTTCCGTGACCCATAATGTTGCCATTTTTAAAAATATTAAAGCTCTAATGACGGCTTCGCGAAGTCCTATTTGAGCGTAACTTAGGATCAGAGACCCCCATTAACGAGGGTGTGCGAATTTCGAGGGGCCATTCACGTTTTGTTTTTTACGACCAGCCCAAGCCTTTTTCTAAAGGGACACTAAGTGAAATAAGACGCTCTGTTATTAGGCCTAAGACGTTCAGATTGACTGTGCACACGGGAAGATGGGAAAAACCTCATCATTTTCGTAGTGTATCCGTTCTAAGCCTGTTGTTTTTGAATTTAAAATCCGTTTTTGGGCGAATCGGAGGGTCGAAGCATAATCCACAAAAATTTTTTTCTGGTACGATCAATTTCAATGTGTAGGAATCCTCTTAAGCTACTATAAGATGGCGTCTATTCATTGTTGAAACTATTCGTAGTTGTACCAAAATAAATTTTTTGCGACATAGTTGAATGTTACTCATTTCTTTCGCGAATTTCAAATGTAGAAAGCCTGTGTATTGTCTTACCAAACATTGTATTGAAATTAGAGCGACTTACTAAAAAGTAGAAAGATTAAATTATTAACATATTAATGGTATAATGAAATATGCTGAGTAGAGCTATAAAGAGGATTTCACTCTCGATGTTATTCATTCAAATTCCAATAATTACGATGACGTTTCAAATATTGTATTATTAAATTGAGATACAGCAAAAGCGAGTAAACAGTAAAAGCCATGTCTTACTTTTGGAGTGAAAACGCTTGTAATCTGCTAACTTTAATTTAACAGGATGTCGAGACTTCATAATGGTTGATATATCTGGAGGAAACCATACATGAAAGCTCATTCTTAAACATATTTGGAACGTACAGGCCCTAGGTGCAATTAAGAGCCATATGAGTAAGTTAATTCGAACCATTTATCATAGAATTATACTATCTTGGTAACTCGAGTTCGAGATTCTCTTTCATTGACCAGTGATGTTGTATCAAGTCATCTGATGTTTTGCAGATGTACATGGCGCGGTATGACCGGAACACTAAAAAATCCGACCACACCTACTGAAAAATCGAGGTTTTAATTGGTATTAATCACCCTCAATATATCAATTCAAAACCAAGGCACATTAATAGACTCCGTGTTAGAGAAATTAACTTAATTTCTCTAACGTGCTGCGTGGGTAGTACGCTTGCCGGTTGACCCAAAGTTCGCGGGTTAGAATAACGTCCAGAATGGCTGTATAGTTTATCTAAAAAAAATCATGAATGGTTGGCATCAGAAAGAGCAGGCGGTCGTAAAAATGTGTGCCAAAAAAACAATGGGAAAATGCTTAGGAAAAAAAATTGTTGGCTGTTCCATGCTTAGCATAAAGACAGACCAAACGAGGACCTTGCTGTCGCCTTTATCAACTTAATGATTTACATGACAGATTTATTATATAGACTACTTAATGCGTCTTTTAATTTAAATTGTATTTACGAAAACCCCGTTTTTTAATGGCATGGATAATTTAAATTTCAACCATAAAAACCGTAAATTACTCTTGGAACCAAGCATTTAATTTTCAAACTTCTTATCTTCTTCCATTTCCTTCCTGCTCTTGTAAAAGTAATTTAATCAATTGAATTTGTCTTGGATTCCAATAGTCAAATTTAGGCGTTTTGTCAAATTCACTCACTCATAACATTAGATCGATTTCAATTTCTATCCACCAATAGAATTCAAAGTTTTCGATGTGTTTGCTTTCGTATTATAATAAACTTATTCCAAACCCCTAATCTCAATGAATTGAGACATAGTACGGGTGGAGAATTTCCCATGGAAAACTAACGACTTGCTGGAGAATAACTGATTAACAGTGCTTACGCGCTGCCAGTTACTCATATTTCCTTTCTACTTTTTCTTGAATTTCTGAGGCTACATCATGATCGTAGCAGCAGCTATCCTGGTCGTAATACACGATTACCGAGGGGGAAGTTATTTCACCACTGTACCTGCTCCGCAGAACAGCGGGCTACGAACTTTATGCATTCAGTATTCACTCTCAGTACGGAGTAACTGTCCTTCTTCTTGGGTTATCCGATATTTAAATCCCGAAATTGGTAGCAAGAAATATTTTACATAAGTAACCGGAGAAATACGGCAAAAATTTTTAAAAATTTTATTAATAATTTTTTAAAATGAATGTCGACGTCATCATAATCACTCATTTAAATATCATTCTCTGTGCATTACAACCACTTTCAATCTGATCTTTACGGTTAGATGTTATGCTAATTACTTTTTACTCTTATCTGTGCTTTCTTACTTTCATAGACCTTGCTTAATTTATTCTTTTTACATTTTGCTGTTTATTGTGTTTACGAAATGCGATGAACAATAGTATAAAATGCATCCATAATGAATTAATTCATTAATATTTTTATTCTTGTCTGCTTAGATAGGTCCGTCTGGTACTTAGCTGAGCGTTAAAAAACTACTCCGCCTGTCAAAATTAATTTGGTGGAATAAGCTTGATATCGTTCAAATTCATCTGTGACCTCAGATGGGATAATAAAGCATACAGCTGTCGTCAAACATTCGGGGATGTCTTAGGTTACAATACTTTGATGGTTGGCACATAGTGAAAATGTTATCTAGCCCTTGGAGATCGTTCTTACAAGATGCACGAAACCAAATGAAATTAAATCATGATAAAAGAATATGCACACAAGATCAACGATCAAAAAATACTGCTGCAAGCTGCAAGGAAAAGAAAATTTCCGAGTGACGCCCTCGCGGAGGGAGAATTATCGTACTGATCCTTCGACACTGGTCAGTTTAAATCCCCAGGTGAGTCAGTTGGCGCCTTTTTTTATTTTGAGACCGTCGCAGAAGCTAGGACGATGAGTGGTAAAAATCCAAGAAAGCCGATCCGACAGAGGCAAAAGAAGAAATTCGACCGCGAGCCTTCTTTGTCCGTCTTCTCCGTCATCTCGCCGGACTCATATATTCCCTGCATTCCCGATTATTTAATATTTTTTTCCTCCCCCGGTCTCTACGGAGGCGGTGGAATGATGGTCAGTCGGATGCCTTCCAAGGGAATGCGAATCCGTCTCGCGTCGCTCGGGGGACGAGGTTTTGCAGACTCTTTCCTGTCTTTTCCTTCCATACCTCGAAAGGGGTTCGGGAGAAATTGCAAACATACCGCTATCTATGAAGTTTCCCGGACAGGGAAATCAAAGTCTCACTTGTAGTTTGCCCCTATTTCCCTTTCTTCAACAATCTCCATTTATTTATTAAATAGCACAATAAAAACGGCAAAATTGTCTTTTACATTGAGTTCCATAAATAAAACTAAACAACAATACAGTAAACTAAACTAAAGAGAATAGTGTAGGAACAGTGATAAATACCAGGCGAAATAGAAACAAATACATACTACAAATATTAGTCGCTGAAGTGACATTTTTAGAGGGGGGGATGAAGGCATGGAGAGAAGAGATCAAGGAAAGATCAGTCAGCAACAAGGGATTTGAAGTGGGTGGGTATGCGGTAGAATAGGGATAGTTGCGAAATGGATAGGCTCGGGGTGTTTAGGAGGCTAGTGATGGGGCGGGATTCGGAAAGGAAAGAAGGTGAGATGGTCTGAGTGGAAAATTTTCATTCATGGGGCACTGGAGGCGGCCAGGTTATACTGGTGGGCAGCGAGAACTAGACTCCGGATATGGGCATTTTAAAATTGTAATTGACAAAATGATTTAATGTATGAGAGAACCTCATGGCTTGTCATAATAAAGACTTGATTATCATCGCAATATCGAAAAAAGAGATAAAATGATGAAAGTACCAAATCTCAAATTCGTTGTCCACAGTAAATTGAATAGGAAGCATGAATTTGTGGATGTAAGATCTAAGGTCATTGAATTTGATATATAGAAAATGAGCAATTAAGTAGATTAAAATACACAATGAGCTTTTATCCTATATTTTACTTTTTACCTTTGATAAAAAGAAACCCAGCTTTCATTCACACCAATAATTATAAAATCCGTGGTCCAAATCCATTTCTTTGTTTAAGGTGATGAGAAAACTAATGAATCAGTGAAAACATAAAATAACCTTGAGTTAATGTAAATTTAAGTTCAATTACGACAAACAGATTTTTTAGAAAGCAATATATTATTTATTCGATGGTGTTAGCCTCAACTTTATGGAACTTCATGATGAAGAATGACAACAAAACATTGTAAGTCAACAATGTTTGATTTAAACGGCCGTGTTCAGCCGACACCTGAATATGTCGACAAAACCGGTCCTTTAAATAAAACATTGTGGGTTTACAATGTTTTGTCGTCATTCTTCAATACATTATCCTTGAATATTTCAACTAAAATTTATTTACGCTGGCTTGGAGTGGAATGTATGTTTACTCTCACTTTGCAAGTAGTCTAAGGCGTCCAAAACATCTGATTAGTACGCAAACAGCAAACAAAATTAGGCTCGACAAAAAAAACACTGCTAAACAGGATTTTTTTAGTCGCATCCAGATCTACGAAAACGGTTCACATTCTGAGATGAATATATGAATATAGTTCGACGAATCTGCCTGCCCGCTACTCCTTAAAACCCTTACTTCACGGCCTTGAATGTATTCGAATATGGTGAATTATAATGGGCTTCCCGACGGCAACCAGAGGGACGGCTCTTACAACAGAAGTATTCCCTTTCTCTTAACTGGGTGAATTAAATCAGAGTAATGTTTTGCTAATCGAAACTTGTCAATTCACTGGCCCTTTTACAAAGGCAGGACAACTTTCTCAAGGAATACATTGAAATCCCTCACTTATTAATGCAGGTATGCACGTGCCAATCAAAGGGTTGTGTTCTATGGACCCTTAAAAACAGTTTTACTCGTTCTTAAGTCATATCCTTCTTCAACTGGAAACATTTTTACCAGTCATCATTGCTTCTTATATGTCTATTCTTCTCTTATCTTGTCCAATCTTATCAACGACTTCATCATACCATTACTTCATATATTACGTCAATCTGAATGACAACTACTCAGACATTATTTTATTTTCTGTGAAGTGCAATAGTCATCTTGAAATTCGGATATGGCTTGAATGCTGTCCATTAATAATCATAGTCATCAATATTAATACTGAGATACTCTTACACCCACACAGATACTCTTTTTCTTATCAGTTTTATTGAACCAACATTTTTTCACTATCAATTTTCTCGAGGCAAAGTCATTTCGCCGGTGGAGAATCTGAGATTTATCCCGAAGAGACTTCTTCGGTTTCCTTTCGTGTTGTAACGGGTAGTATAATATACGTGATTTCGTGGTGCCGCCCTCAAGACTTCCAACCGTCGAACTATCAGTTAGGTACCATGCCTGGTGTCTTTGCAGCCACCTCACTGACGGAAATTGAGTAGCCGAACGCGCACTGAATAGACCCTGCTTTGATCCTACCCTTCGCCTGGCTACAGACTTGGCTACAATCCATCTGGCTTCTACCTTTCGATACTTCCTACCAAGATCATGTACTTTTGCTATGGGGTCACCTGAACTCACAAGACCTCGCACCACATCAAGTTTGTACTATCTATTGGGAGAGATTGTTCTTATATTTAGTAAATGTTTCCATACAAGCACCATTATTCATCCAATTGCTACGGTTCTTCTTTGGGGCACATTGTACCGTAACAGTTACGCAATTGTTGGCGGCGGAAACAATAGAAGGGATGGTGCCGTCGTTTATGCATTGTAGGAGAGGCAGTTGTTCTTCAGAGTTTAACAAAGGAGGAAGTATCGGAGAAGCGTCCCATAGGGCCGAGGGGTGTGGCGAGGTGCAGAGGGACACGTGCAGTCGTCGAGGAGGAGAAGGAGAAGACAGAAGAAGTTAGTGAGTTTAGTGAAAGACGGCGTGGAAGAAGAAGGAAGAAGAATAAAAGTGTTGCAACTTATGCGGACGTTTCCTCTTTGATTCTTTCCCTTTCTCTGTTTTTCCTCTATTTTATCTTCACCGTCCCCTTCTGGACTCAAAATCGGAGGTTCTTATGATTTCATTCTACTCATCTTCTATGGCAAGGATCTCTTATAAGAGATAAAAACTCAGCACGAGTTCTTCTACATACTACTTGCATTTACACAGCCATAGCCTATTCGAGCACGGCAGTTTCCTCCGGGTGAAAGTAGGTCTCTTAGTGATTAACAGGGTAAATAGACTTAGTAATTCCACAAATAAGTTTTATTTTGTGACCGGTTTCGTTCACTTCAGTCGACATTATCACCTGACCTGACCTGATGTCCACTTAGTGAACGAAGCCGGTCGCAAAATAAAGCTTTTATTTGTGGAATTAAAGTCTATTTATCTTGTGCATGATGAAGGAGTTTCACATAGTAGGGCCGAAAACGATATTTTATAGGTCTCTTAACTCAAGATGTTCTGCGTTTAACATCCGTCGTGATCGTTCAATCCTTTATATTTCTGTTTCCAGGGTAGGAAAAAGTTTAGTTCTTATGTTGATAACTGAACACCTTCAACTTCTATGCCATAACCCTAGTTTTCTCATAACCCTCTTTGACTCTCCTTAGAACGGTAGAAATGTGAGATTGAAAGGAATGTATGCATAGTGCCAGGGAAGTATTATAAAGAACAAATTAAAAGAGTGAGGTAAAGTTCCAGTCACTGATAGAATTTCTTGATATTGTGTCAAATAGCCGAGGAAATTTAACCTCTAAATATGAAGAGTTTACGTAAAAAAGGAAAATATCCACTTCCACAGCTGAATTCGCTATTTTTTCTTTGAATACTCCGAACGACAAAAACCTTGACTGAGTTTACGAAAAGCTCTTTTAAAATACTAGTATAGAAAAAGGGAATGCACATGTCAATTTCATAAGTGCTTCCTCTAGAGAAGTTGACATGATCTTTACGTTCTTGAAGATCAAATCTGTCCAATGTGTCTACGACAGAAGTCGTCGGACCCTCAGGTATGCGAATTAGAAATAATATCCTTCTCTATAAAGTTGAACGCTCATCATTCTCATTGTGGCCCCTCTGAAAACTAAAAACTTATGCATGCAACGTGTTGACAGACAATAAAATATAATATTTAATCTTCGTTATTCCAAATAGGGAACGGATATTTCCATTTTAATTTATACTAATACAATTATATATAAAATTAAAACAATAGAAGGAACAACGAAAATTATTTACGTACTTTCTGTCAGTTATTGATCATTTACAAAAGAGTAATTGGTAAATGAACTTGAAATATAAATAGCTGAAGACAAACTTAGGAACTCATTGGCATATTTGGGGAGAAAATCAATTGCTAATTCTCTTCGCCGGAATACAGATTTTCGGCATCGATTGAAGGTAAGTAACTACTGCTCAAACACAAATGGCCCCCAAAATATCCTACATCAACTTGGAGACTAACAAGTGGCGCATCAAGTGCTTCATTCGCAAGGCCGTTAGAGTCAGTGTGGGTTCTACGCATTCATGTATTCATGAATACGCGAGAAAACACACCCTGAATAGGAGAGAAAAATGATGTAGGTAGATTCAAAGCGAAAGAGTTTCGAGAAAGATTTGGGAGACCAGATAATTTAAACCGTATCACGGATAAATGAAATGCGACGGAATTCCAGACTCGAATAAACAAAAAAAAATATCCACGTACTTCCTGCCCGCTGTCATCCTATTATATACCTTTATTCTTTTCCTATCCGCACTTCACTTACTAAATGTTCTTCTCTCTTTAAAAGTGAAAAAAAACATTACTTATGAAAATACCTTTCATCTACCTTTCCTTCCTTCTTATTTCTCCCAATACCTGCCTGATCTCTCCTAGAATTATAGACAATTCAAGTCCCTTGTGACTTTCACTGGCTAAATGCTTCCTGTGTCGGTGTCCTTTCAGAGTACTTAGTTTGTGGATCCATTATATGTACCATCATGTGGATTAGTATGTGTTCTGCAAGTGTGTATTTCTTAGCCAAATAATTAGTATCAAATTTAGGAATGGTAATATGCATTAGCGTATTAAAAATTAGGTCATAAAATATTTATATTAACGTAATTATTTTACAATAATAACTTGAAAACTTAGAAATTAAACTAGATTGATTTTTAAAAATCCGATGGAAGTATTTAAGTACACGAGTAATGTTGTGATGACAGCTGTCTTAGAAGTGAAAGTAATTAGAGAATAATTGCATTGATTATTAATGAATTAACAAAGGATAGGGAAATATATTGATTTATTCTAAGTAAAGAGCTTAATAAAATGATCAATGAAGATTAATATTGAGTGGTTAATAAATATAATCGCTGAAAAAAACGGAATGAACGTACGCTACAGGCACCGATTATTTGTGCATATGAATAGAGAGGAAGTGACTGGAAAAACCTGAAAAGAGGAAGGAGTCAAACTGTGTAGGAAAGCGGAAGGTCATCGTATGATAAATAAGAAAAAAATGTAAAGTAATCAATTGCAGTAGCGTATACAGGCCGGAATGACCCTCCAATACTTGTTAAGGGACGAGACGTCGTTTCGGAAATATTTTTATAAAATTCTCAATATGAAAGAGCAAATATGAAACATCAAATATATAATTCAATAGCGTTCTGACATCGAGTGTTTTGTATAAGTACTCGTACATTTATTATATGATTGAATTGGTCCCTAATTTTCTTTTTCCAAAAAGGATTGGCTTATAGACTTGACTGCTATGACCTATAAAATTTATTAACTCACTTCCATACAAAAAATTAGCTCAAACTTCTGTGGATATAATGAAATTAGACCAGATTCAAGTTTAACACCCGGTTATTGCCGAAAGCATTAAAGCTCTTCTAAAGAAAAAACAAATAAATAAGAATGGGGATTTAGATAAAATTAATTACGTTTTATTAGATTATAATATTAACATAATTATATTAAAGTTCAGTATATGTCAATATTATTTAGACAAATATATAAAATTTTAGGATCATTTATTAGAAAATTGAATAGCGAGTCTGGGAGAATCATTTGGAATCACCATCTACTAGAACCATAGAGTTATTATTAACTCTATGACTAGAACTCATCCCTGTTTCCAAGGAAACCGACGTACAACATTTATCACCCTTCGAGTCATACCAAAAACAAGAATATGGAGGAAAAATATCTGAGGTAGAGTAAATTAAACTGGAATTAAAGTATAAATACAAAGTTGTTTAATGTTCGGCAACGGAGCGGTCGGAAGAACATAGAATTCATTGTAATTCCCATTACTTTACAAGTAATTTTTATGTCTCTCTATTCAACATATGTAACGCATTTTATTTCATAATTTATTGGTAGTGTTGTGATTCTTTTAAACTAGCTAACTATTTGAAATTCCTTATTATGCTCGTACTATATTTAAAGTTCCATTCAAAGGTGCTCTATCAGTCAGAGTTAGCTCTCCGAAGAATAAAATTAGTGACCACTATGATTTACTGTACTGATCCAAGAATCAATAATTTATGAATGTGAATATTACGATTTTTACGCTGAATATTAACAATATTTCAATTCATTCCGAGTTCCGAAGTTCCGACTACTTCATGCCGACTTCTTCACTCCATGAAGAGAGACATGAAGTATTATCTTTTTCTAATATTTCTACCCTTCCTCCTTTTGCCTCGCTTTCCTTACATTTTACCTTCCAAGACTTTTCAGCATCCCATCATCTTTCAATATTTTTAATGTTTCTCACGTCAAATTTGATAATCTTTCATGGATTTCTCCTTACAACTTCCTATCCTCATTTTCAATGGCTAACACCTTTTTATTCTTTTCCTTTCATTTCTATCTTTTACACTTTTCTTCAATTCAAAACCTCACAGATCTTTTATCTACGCTTATTCTCCACCATTAATAACCAAATTTCCCTGTCATACAATACTAAAATCCAAATTAATCTTCCCATTACGTCCCTGTATCAGTCCTCTCCGTTTTGTAAAAGCATCATTTGCTTATTCAGTTCCCATCCTGAAGCCATTATCAAAATTACCACTCTATTCAAAATAATGGCAAATAATTTGTATATTCACTTTTTTCAATGCGGTGTTAATGACTCCTAGGGAAAAAGTAATTTTCCCATTTTTTCAGCCTAAGAATGTGAAAATTACAAAATATTCTGTGTAATACATTACATTAGTTAAGAACAATTTAAACCGAGATTTAATATAAGCACATTAGCCTAGGGGAAGGAATATTTAGCCAGAATAATAATCCGTTATATGTTTCAGGTTTTCATTTCTGAGTAAGCTAAATGAAATATTGCCGTCAGCATTTTTCCAAATCTCAATGTAATTTCATGAAAAGTTCAACCGGTAAAATCCCACCTTCTCGAGGAATCATAGGAACAAGAACGCAGTTATTAGCAAGAGTATTCTTATTAGATTGTTCAAATAAAAATATTTGAATACTATTATCCTGCCAAATTGACGTTTCCTTGAAGTTGAACTACATAGAGATAACGTTAGAATACCTATTACATTAACTATATATTAAGGCGTACGGCAAATTTTACTGAGAAGTTAGATGCATCATTGATTTTTAGCTAACCCTGAGTTATTATTTCGAATTTACCGAACGAATTTAAATTTCATAGGAATTACAGTCAAACCCTAGACTTTATGGTAATACTATTATGTAGTGTAACTAGTTGGAAATAAAAAATTCTTTTTTTTTTGTGAAAACGCAAAGTGTGTTTATATTTCCCTTCGGCTTTAAATTTTGATTAATTAAATGATTCTGGCAACTTGTATATACATACTTAGTTACAAGTAAAATAAAAGTATTTTTGGATCATTGCAAATTTTCAAGAAAATACTATGAAAATAACAAAAAAATTAATTCAAAGTCGTTTTAATTCGCGAAATAAGATTTATCTGCAAACCACTTATGAAGTTAAAGAAATTAAAATAATTTTACGAGATTTTCACAGAATTTAGCATGGAGCACAAGCAATATTACTTAAACAACCGATAAAAATATTTGCAACATCAACCATGGTTATTTATAATTTACGCTAATTATTTAGTACTCCTAATTCTGATTATTTACCAAGGCTCCCACTGTTTTGGGAAATCAAAGAAAAGAATTTGATACACATTTGTTTTGGTGAAGCGTACTAATATTCTTCAAACGAAGAAGAACGGGACAAAAACTCTAATAATTATGAATTCAGCTTAGGTATGAAACTCTCTGTGAGAGAAAGTTATTCCTGCAAAATTTCGACATTCATGTAAAGAATGGAGCTGACAAAATATGCTTAAGGCACTAATCTCCAGGAAACAAGTTGCCGTTTTGCATTTGAGAAGGTCTCCACATATGTTACCCTTGATCACATGAATGTATGCTGTCTGTATGCTCTTAGGTACAACGAATGAAAGATAGAACGCGCAAAGCTATAACAGAGTTCTATTGTAAGTCCATCTGCATGCATGTTTGTTTACTTCCACTTTTCCAGGTCATTCCCTGTTATAACTCACGTCAACATTTTAATTAAGCTAAATAAAGGATATTGTTCGTGTACCCTCAGACACTTTAAAGTTTCGCCGGTCTCCGGAGGGACGGAGGAGCGAATGAATAATAATGCGAGATTTCGTGGCGCTCCGGGTTTACTTCCTCGGAGCTGACCGTCGGCGGCTTCCACCCTCCTCCTCCCCCCCCCCCCCCCCCCCCCCCCCCCCCCCCCCTCCCCCAAAACCCCCCCCCCCCCCC
>WURS02014412.1:0-28104 GCA_011762765.2 Rhinocypha anisoptera | reverse complement strand
ATTATCTACATTCAATTGATAGCTTATTTTATTATAAAAAGTCACTATGGGATTTACTTTTGCGAGTGACTGTACCTCTAGTGAATAATCAAAAGGGGAGAACAAAATAGGAGAAAACAACAAAAAGTTTGTAGTTTGATACACACTGTGTCCTGATGAAATTAGCTAACCAACATGGTTGGATGCATCTAAAGTAAATTTTTCGCATTGTTCTACCAGGAAGGGGAATATATATAAAAGAGAATTGGACAAAAAATACCAAAATTAAACCAGGAATAAGCACGATCAGGCAAAGACACACGCACCCAGTGAGAGAGAGAGAGAGAGAGAGATGCATAGGAGAGAGTAAAAAAAAGAAATTAACCACAGTGCTACTTCTTTTTTTACTTCTCTCTTTCCATTCTCTTGAATGCAACTTAACTTCGAGTTAATTAGCCTGAATAATGATCAAAGCAAAGATGCGATGCAGGATGCGAAACTGTCTTCTCTTGACACACTACTCACTCACCCGCTCACTTCACTTCACTTCACTTTTTACTAGATAGATGCCAAATGAGATTATATTATATGGAATACTAAAAAATTCTAAATAAAGAGGTGAAAGAGGTGAAAGCAACGTAATGGCAACAATAGATTTGCACACACACATACTTTACTCTATTTTCTCTTCATCACCGAAAAAACAGGCTAGTTAACAAACTAACAATATAATAAGTAATTATAATGAGATTCGATAATGTGCATGTGCTTGCAGGAGGAAAAAACACGATTTTAGATTCTTTATTACCGCTATTATACTACTACTATTATTATTACCATAAGATCTAATTATTTTAATTTTTTCCAAGATAAGTATATATATAAAATAAGAATATTAATATAATAATGATATCAATGGTAAACGAGAAGGAAAAATGAAGAAATAGTGGGAGAGAATGGGAGAAAATCGACGCGAGGGAGAGAAATCGTAGACTTTTTTCCGATATCAAAAGTGTGGGTGTGTAATCCATTTGGTGCGGTGATTGCCGGCAGGAGGACTCCGATATCGATTTCCAATTCCGAAACGGAATGACTTAGCTCAATTGGCTCATGGCAGCTTTCTCTCTCTTAAACTCTCTCTCTCTCCCCTCTCCTACTCTCTCTTTCTCTCCCACTCTTTTATCCATTTCTTTCTCTCTCTTTTCCTCTCTATCCTACTTTCCTTCTCCATCTCTATCTCTCCTCTCTCTCTATCCTTCTTTTTTTCTCTCCCACTCTTTTTCTCTATTTCTCTCTCTATTTCTCTCTCTTCTACTCTCTTTCTCCATTTCTCTCATTCTCTTTCTCTCACATGGCTTTGATGTGCTTCTGTCCGGGTCTTCTGACCCCCTGAAGGATTGTGCAGTGTTCTGCAAAGTGGCCACCGGGAAAGAAAAGGCAAAGCATGGCAAAGTTAGCCAAAATAAGTGCCGTCCGCTTCTTCGTCGTAATGATAGAGGCGAGTCTCGGCGTGCCAACACGATCGATCTCGGGTTGTTGCCAGTGTAGCATTCTCCTTCCCCCACTCACTCACTAGTCTTTTAGCCTAGGCTAGTGAGGCCTGTGCACATCACCACTTTCGTGCTCGTTGTATCTATTCAATGTTTGATGAGCTATCATATAAATTATGGATTTTGCTTGCTCATTCACTGCCATCCACACACACAGTGGGCTTTTGAACACACACTCACACACACGGTTGTAAAAGTTCTGAAAAAATAAGAGAAAATTCAAGATCCCTCAAATTTGCCAACTATGGTGTATTGTGTATTATACCTCTTAAAGCTATGGTTATATTGGCCGATCTTCTGAATCATAGAGTGGTGTTGGTGGTGTGTGCATTTAAATTTTCCTCTTTGCGTTGGGTGGTAGAACTGGGGAGAGCACCGACCCGTGCACAGGTCACTCAACGCTTGATTCACACAACCGGCCGGCCACTTTACTACTTGTAGTTGAATTACACATCACAGTTTTTTCCTTCTCTCTCTCCCACTATTCTTTCTATTTTCTTGCATTCACATTTGCCACCACTTATATTTTGTCATATTGACTGATGACATTTTTTTCTTAACTTTAACTTGCTTGACTCGATTTATATAGAGAAAAGTTAATTTAAACTTGAGAGTATGTATGTGTATGTGTGTGCATACTTAATGAGCGTACGTATTGGTTAAAATTACCCCGTAATCATGGAGACATGAAAAATTATGAAGTGGTTGGGTTGGATCAGCTTGATCAGGTGGCACCCAGATGATGATTGTCGTTCAGTGGCAGTGTGTGTGTGTAAGTGCGATACAAAAATATGCAATTAATAGCGTGGCGCAATTGAATCAACAAGATATGGGAAGATTGAATGAGAGAACGAAAGGTCAAGATGAATTTGTCGAGGGTGAGTGAAGTCATCGTGTCGACCACATGCCAAGAGAGGTGATCGGAAGCCACGATAAGCCAATGGTTGCGGGCAAAATAGTTCACTGCCAAGTCGGCAATGGTTTTTTTAAATAGCCAAAAAAGTACACGGGCATTTCGCCAAAACGACCCACTGCGCCAGCTTTCCAAGAATGGCGTCTTGTGGGTTGTATATTAGTAGTAGTAGTAGTAATAGTAATAGTAGTAGTGTAAATCTCTATTCACTTCCGGCCATGACTATGATAGCTGGCGACAAGTGCCACCAGTTTTTTCTCTTACTTCTGTCCAGTGTAAGACTATACCGGTAAGAAAAAATCATCACTACTTTCTAGTAGCATCTTCACAGAAGTGTAGAGGCTTGGTTTGCGATTAGCATCGAGCCGCATCATCACCCCCACCACTACTATTTTTTTATTCGGCCACTTCAAATCACGAAGGTGTGGTTCTTCTTCTACTCTCTTCATCTCCACTTCAAAGCATTTTTAATGCGATAATAAATTAAAATAACATTAAACTCGACTCTCAAAAGGCCAAGTCCGGAAAGATTTACGTCAAAAACCAGCTTTTTAGGCGCGCAATATTTTCATTTTCAACTTGTATTATTAACGATTGTAATATGTAATTGTGTGCTTGTGTGTGAACGCAATAAAATGCTTGCACAAAGGCAAAGCAAACACTAATAAATATATGAGAAATAATTCCTCTAGGGCAGGGCATTATGAGATCAATCGTATTATTATTATTATTATTAAATTGTTATAACAACAAGAGAATGAGGGCAAACGCGCGAGAGAAAAAAAGAGTAAATAAGATTATCCAAAGAAAAATATAAAATCACATACCATTCCCGAGGAAAAAGGAAGCAAGTTGAGTTGGGTTGGGTTTGGATTTGGGTTGAGTGTGCAAACCGGCTAGGAATTGTCAAACACTTGGGAACACATGACAATGTTTGGCTCAAAGCGAACTCTCGCTATCGGTGGTTTCAGTAAATATTCATCATGATGATGATAGTTGAGTTGGAAGGGTGGAAATCATTCCGCCTGTGATGGAATCAAGCAAAGCAATATATAGATGAGTTTAAATTGGTATTATCATAAAAACGATTTAATTAAAGAAGAGTCGAATTGGGTGTAGAGTGAGAATATATGTGTGTGTGTCTCGAGATAGATCCAAAGTGAGGATGTGAAGTGATGGTGATGGTTATGGTTTGTATGTGAGTGTGTGTGTAGTGCGTCAAAGATGACGGCTCGAGTGTGAAGAGTGTTTGGAGATGGTGGGCTGACGAGGCGGACTGCTCGACAGCGCGTGGAAGTACCAGTGAATCTACCAGAGCCTGTCGAGAGAGAAGGAGAGAGAGTTGCCTCAATCTCCCCAGGTCGCAAGCCACCCAAAGACATAGTCTTGTGTTGAATGTGCTTTGTGGGTGCCTAACACACACACACACAGACACACTCCCATACAAGGGGAGTAAAAGCTTGAAATGCTGTTTAAAAAACAGCTAAAAATAACTATGTATTACAAATTATAAATCTAACACACTTGCACACAGAAACAGTGAAAGAGTCTCTCCATGTGTGTGTGTGTTTACTATTGTTCTATCGGTTATAAACACCGGCTGTTGCTGCTGCTGTGCCCCTAAAAATCTTGCCAAGTGGCCAGATGATGGTGTGGCGAGCCAAGGCAACCGATCGACAGCTGGTGGCACACTGTCGCGATCCACCTTGATCAGAACACTAACACGATTCGCCCAATTAACGCACACATACTCACATTCACATTCACATTCTATACTTGAAGTCATCGGGGCTAATATGTCGATTCGCAATAGCAATAGACCGGTGTGGTCACACCCAACTTTGTTCGTCGTCAAACAATTGGTCGTTGAGAAAATTACTGCAAATTCTCCACCAACACACATACACACATACACATTCACAATCACGAGCATATATAAATTTGAATCATTGAAAGTCTCCAGCTGACTGTGCCACAACAAACAAATAAATATGAAATGTCACGCTACAAATAAGCCTCGATTGCTCGAGTGAATCAGCACACTCAATTTTTTAAATGAGAAAAAATGTGAGCACATGTGATGAAGCAGGGGTGATAAACATTTAAAATGCATTACATCTATTATTATAATTTACATAATTTAACGAAACGCCATTGTTTAGGTATATTAGCACAAATTATCAAATAACCTATTTTTTCTAAATCATACTATCATACTTACAAAAAATCTACTCAAATAGGAGTTATGATAATTGCAATAAAAAATAATAAAATATGAATGAATGATGATGATAATTAAAAGTGTTAGTAAGAGGAGGAAATAGTCGACAATGTCGTAAATGACAGCTATGATAATGACATGTTTATAATCTTAAATTTCAAATGGATATACATTAAAAATCGCTCACTTGGAATTTGTTAAAAAATTGTAATAAAAAAGTGCAATCGTGATATTATCAAATTATAAAATTTTCCTGTTAGACATGGAAAACTTACCAGAGAGAAAATTTTACTATGCAATTCCTGTTGTATATATGTTATACATCAAACTCTTGTGGTTAGTAATATACAAAATACACGATAACCAAAATAAAGAAATAATAATAATAATAATAAAAGATAGGTAGATAGAGGTAGAAAGAAGGATGGCATTCAGTCATCAATCACGCTGGGCCAAACACAACTATACATGAGACACGCTTGAGGTAGCTTTCTGTCTGGACACACACACACACACACACATACACCAGAATGTTGTCCACCAACGCGTCTGTTTGATTTGTTAGGTTTCGGGGAAGCAATTGCGAAAGTGTTGTCTAGAGGGCCGGAGGAATCCAATGTCCAAACCAGGAGAGAAAGAGAGAGAGAGAGAGAACGAAAGAGGAGAGGGAGAGAGAGTGAGCATTCACGGTGGTGAATGGTGTACCGATAAAAACTGGTCATTCGCGTCTGGGCACTCGTCATGTCTGACCCCTTTCGGGGCGCCAGTTCCAATATTTCACGCAAAGACAGACACGCGCCAGCAGCCGGCGAGACACCAAAAACCCATGGCATTAGACTAAAGAGACCAACAGACGGCTGTATTGGACACAAGATTCACTTCTCTCTCTCTCTCTTCCTCTCTCTCTCTCTCACTCTCTTTTTCTCTCTCCTTTCTCATACGATTTCTATTTCTCTCCCACTCTTCCATTTCAACTTTCTCCCTTTCTCTCTTTATTTCCCATTGTGTGTGTGTGCGTGTGTCTGTGTGTGCGCATATATATATCGACTAGCAAGCTATATTGGAAGAAAACACCAAAGTCAAATCCAAATGTCTGGATGGCGCGCATTTAGTGATCAAAAGCATTAGATGAGTGTGTTGACTCATCTCACAGATCACCGATGTGGTCTGCACAATTGAATGAGTTGAAACAGTTAATTTGACAAACTATGGATATTGACACCAGAGTATATTATTGTGAAATCGATCCATCTAGCTACATTAGCTAATTAATTGGAATGGTATGCTTAAAACAGCAATTCATTTGGGATTTTTCTTATATGCATTCATATACATCTACAAATGCAGTTAAAGTTGGAGATTTAAAAAACGTAAACCACTTTAAATGTGTTGAAGAATTGAGCAATAAGAATATTGTAGAGGAGAACAAAACAATGATAACGTTGCCACATCACAATATCTCAACAATATAATAATAATGAAATAATGAAAATAATAAAACACTAAACAGTGCTGGTCGTTAAAACTGTGCATTCGACAGTTTTTGGCCAGCCTCATCTATTATACTAGAAATGATCAACCATAAAACGAATTATATTTATCTATATTGGTAAACAATTGTGCCCGTCTGGCACCAACTTACCACCACATTCAAGTGTATAAGAGTAATAAAGGGGATAGTGAGCGATTGAGAGTGGAAGCTTATGACAATTCAAGTAGAACAATTTTGAAACAATGGTAAAGTGCCATCATGAGGACTAATTCTATCGCAACGCTATTTATTTGTAGAATTATCCTTCATGCCTATTAGGCACTGTTCTTTGTCATCAAAATTAGATTATATAATAAATACATTCATGCTTGAAGATGAAATTCCCTTGACCATTGTCCAAATGGAGTGCTAGAAAAATTATTTTTAATTCTATATTTACCAACTCTATATATACTATACTATTTTCATTTATATTCTTCTAGTAAGTTGATGATAATGTTGATTAATTATTGTCTACCAAGCAAAACGGTCACAGTGAAAAATTGTGCTAGTGTGTGTGGTCCAATAAAAGTGAGTGATGAAACCAGTCACCATTAGTTGCTATCAGTTTAATAAACATTGTATATTTAGCTTGTGTAAACTAATGTAAAGTAAGAAACGTGCAAGTGAGTGAAAAGAAACGATAACTCCTCAGCAAAAATATATAAATTATATGTTACTTTCAAAAATATCCGAATTTGTAGATAAGAGCTTACACGTTTTATCACTCATCTACAAAACTGCTTACCTCTGGAATTTTTCTTCTAAGACAAACTAACAAGTATATACTTGGTATAGTCCTTACACAGAATGGACGTAGAAGATTACCGATCACGCCATTTATATTACTTTATTATATTACTTCTTGTACTATATACTAAAGGTAAATATATATTATGTATATAATATAATATATAATATAAAAAAGTATGCTTTGTAATAACACCAACCTCACCTACAAATAATAATCCGTATCCAATAGCAACCGCGCCCGTACCGGGAGTTAATTAACAGTGCTTACGTGTATATAATTTATAAACTGATAATATACTACATACATTAACTTATAAGCTATAATTTAATACCAATGATAATGATGATGATGATGGTAGCAGTGCTGATGGTGGTGCTGTTGATGATGATGATGATGATGATGATGTCGATGACGATAGGGGATTCATTTTATATTACTTTCTCTAAACTTTTTAATAATTAATTTTTTATATAATAAATTTTTGTACCTAAATACACTTTTAAACATAATTTAAAATTTTTATCGCTGAATACACACACACGCATGAATACACAAAGTTTTAAATATTTGAAATTTAAAATAAAGTTTGAAATTTAAGTTTTAAACTGGAAAGTGTTTTCATAAATAAATTTGAATAAAATAAATAAAACATTAAAAAAAATTTTAGTAACACGAGTAAGTTGGACATTGAAAACAATGACAGAATAAATTAAAATTTGCAATGAGTCAGTATTTTGTTTAAAATTTGAATAAGTTTAAAACACAGCTTACCTTGAACGAAAAATTTTTCTCTATTTGATTGCGATAGTTAAACAATGCTGAAGATGATTGTTGTGTAAAGTTATTCAATACACGGTGCATGGGTAGAAGTAAATATATGGAAAAGTTCTCTCTTCAAATGTTAAATCCAATATTAAAACCAAAGACATACTCTCTCACAAGCTACAATCAATGATAAAGTAATGAAACACTGAAGCCCACGTGGTAAGACAATCCAATCACGTGTTGGTGCTACACTGAGACGTTTTGACACACTCAGAGAGAGAGAAAGAGAGAGAGAGAGACGCACACACTGTTGCACTCGTGCACTGAAACCGCGCAGCAATGCAAACTTAAATAAAGCGAAAATATGATGGCACCAACTTTCGACCCGAAACAGTAGAGAAAACTTAGCCACGCTTGGTCAAGTTTGATTGACACTGGTGAGTTGGGGTGTTGTGTGGCGATGTTTTCCGATCGGGCGACCGACATAAACTGCTGAGGTCGGTTTCTACACAGTGTATGGTGGTGTGTTGTTATTGCTAGTGATGGAGATGATGTGATGTTGCTGATGCTGAGTTAGTCTCGCGTGTGTGGTAGAACTACTCTCGATAATGTGTTACTCTATGCATTGCACTGCACAAACCATAGCATTGCACTGTGCCACTCGCACAACACTGTGTCCGAGTGATCAGAGTGTGTGGTGTGCACGCCTTCAGAGGTGGCAACTACACACACAACCTGCAATCTTCTTTTTTAATACGAAGTGTCTCAATGTAATAGTGGTCATGACAGAAAACCTGATTTTGAATTTTTTTAATTTACCTTCAAGTTTAACCGTAACTTCCCGAATATATCCATAATTTTATACCTAAAAATTCTAGTGAATAAACCAGTTGTTATCTATTATACACTCTGTAAAAATACTCTGGTTATATAACCTGACATTGAGCACCTTACAATTTCAAAAATACAAGTTGTTAAGATGACAATTTTTTAAAAAAAAAGTTGGCTTATACCTTACAATTTCAAAAAAGTCCGCTTATAAGTTTTCATTATTAAAAATGTCTGTCTATAAACTTACATTTTAAAATAAAAAGTCTATGCCAAAGACTTGTCGAGTTATAACCAGAAAGGTACTTAATGTTGAATTATTACTAGACAGTATTTTAACAGTGTAATAGCTCAGTTTTGATTTGGAATTTGTCTGTATCAAGGGATTCAACGAATTTGTTCGTTGTATCTTTCAAAAATTACGAATTGACAAATATGTAGTTCTCTTATATGATGGCCATTGACTCACTAGTTGTCTCACCAACATATCAAATGTTCTCGTCATAAGGCAATACACATCATCACTTTTTCTGACCGAGTCAATGCCACCAACACGAACTTTACATTTGTGGTCTTTTTTCTTAAGAACACACAACTATAACACACATATATTCATTCACAAAAAACACATTTATTATAATTGTTAATCGTTTTTTTTTCATTTTTCACTAACATTGCAATTGTGTGTTGCATTGAATATATATAGATGATGATTAAAGGTGGGAAAAATGCTACAGTAACTGCTAACTAATGATATATTATTATTTTACAAGACAACAAAATTGAATACAACCTTGCAAATCTGTAAGACACTAACCATAAAACATTAGGATAGCGTGTCGTTAAAGTGAGTCAATCGTAAGACAATCAAAACAATGAAACTTTTGTCCAATGTATGTGCAATGCATTGAAATGTAAAGGCATTTTTTTCCTTCACTACAAAACTGGTTTACAACATTTATGCTTTACGAGTCTAAGTCTACATTCTATTTGTTGTTTTCTGAAAATTTAACTGCAATGTTAAATTTATGAAACAAAAATGTTGAAGCAAAATATGTAAAAAATTTTAACTATAATCAACGTCTAAAATTGTCTCTTAAAATGTTTTTTAGTCTTAATATAGAATATAGAGCTATTTTCAATATAACAAAGAATGTTTACTTATTTTTAGAACAAAATATGGATATACAGAAAGAGACTAGAGCAAATTATACAAAGCAATTAGACATTAAAATGCCTTATTTAGAATCAATATAAATAAATACTTTTGAAACAAATATTTTCGTTTACTCCAAATAGTTTCAAATGTTAGTGTAATTCATTATAATCCGGCCTTGGCAAATTTCAGCCAGATTTCGACAAAGCATTGAAAACAGAACGCATTTTTTATTGATCAATAAAAATAACAATTAAAGCAAACACTGCAGCTATATATCATTGAATAAATCAAATAATTTAATTGAAGAATTCAACTCGCAGTACAAATTTAGGTATACGAGATGGAAAACTTTAAAATACATTACAAAGGCACAATTGGTTAATATAAACCAGTACACTGGAAGATTAATTATACAGTTAAAATATTTTTTTCAAATTTCAAATACAAACTATATATAATTTCAAATTTTTTATTAAAAACCGATATGAGACTTTGCAATCCTGTTTTTAATTCAAACAATCCAATTAACATAATAAAACATTGCGAAACAGTGTAAACCTAAAACAATAATACATTGATAAGAATAAATGATTAAGTAAGACAACCAAAACAATGAAACTTTTGTTTAATCGAATGTTTGAACGCATTTTTTTCTTTGGGACAAAACTAATTTAAAACTCTTATGCCAAGCTATTATGAATTGTCTATACGCCTTCTTGTTTTGGCAATTTTTGAAATTGAAATTCAATTATTGTCAAAAATCTAGTTTTTCGGTCATTTTTTCAATGTTCAATTTAGATTCAAATGGATACTGTTAGATATAAATAAATGTCATTAAAAATTTAAACGTTTGCTTTTACTTTACAAGTCTTTGTCTATGTTCTCATTGTTTTATGGGTGGGAGAAAAATTTAACTTTTAAACAAAGACTATTTACTTTTGATGTGTGTTATTTTTAAAATGGATTTTTAACAACCAAGTGCGTATTGTTAATATTTAAAGTGTTACTATTTCTTTCTTCATCCTTTCTCTCTCTCTCTCTCTCTCTCTCTCTCTCTTGCTTTGTCTTCCCCCTTTCTCCCTCACTCAAACCCATTTTCATGTTATCCGCGTTAACAACAAGTTTGGAAGGCAAATGCCTAAAATGGTAAAATTTAGATTTATATATATATACTTAAGTAATAAAGCAGTGTAAAAAATGTGTGTTCTTCAATTTTGTATATATTCAAAATCTAAACTATGAGTTTTAGCGCTTTCTTGTAAATGAAAGATAAAAGAAGGAAAAAATATGAGAAAAACGATGCAATAAAAATTTAAAATTAAAAGATAATATAAATTAAATATCACTAAATTATTTTTAATGATGAATCAAAGTGAACTAAGTGAGTATGGGGGGAAGATTGAGAAATTTTAAAATTAATAAAATAATAGGTTAGGAGAAATAGAGAGAGAGTGTGTGTGAGAGAGAGAGAAAGAGGGATAGAGAGGGAGAGAGAGAAAGAGAGAGAGTGAGAAAGAGAGAGAGAGAGAGAAAGCAATCTACAGGAAAAGTACGATTAGTAACACGGCTCACCGGTTTTGGCCAGGTGTAATTAACTAGCGCAGCGAGCAAAGGCCCGAAAACCCGAACTTACCTTGACTCGGTACCGTTGGATGGACAAACTGGTATCTCCTCTCTCTCTCTTTCTCTCTCTCTCTCCCTCCCTCCCTCCCTCTCTCTTTCTTTCTTTCTCTTTCTTTTTCTCTCTCTCTCACTATCTCTCTTTCTCTCTCTCACTATCTCTCTCTCTCTCTCTCTCTCTTGTTTTCTGGCTTTTTCCCTTCTCTCAAGTTTTGATCGTTGGACAGACAATACGATCGTCCTTGCGAAGCGGACGTACCAAGCCACTCATCATCATCATCATTAGAGGTCATCATTTTCGGCAACTTTGAAAGTCTTTTTAGATTCATATTATATATTATATATATGACATTAGCAGAGAAGAGGAACGTTTGTTTGCCGGTATAGACAAGAGAGGTTGGGATGTTGATAGAGAGAATAGCTTACAAAATAGGTTTTGGTAAGAAAGAAAAATAAAAAATAAATAAAATAAATGAAGAAATAGAGAGAGGGGGAGAAGTGTGGAAATATAATAAAAAGAATGTTAAGTAGGGAGAATGAAGTAGAGTGAGTGATAAAGAATGAGAAATAGAAAGATTGGTCAGTGGCACTGAGAAGTGAGTAGTTTCAAGTACCTATTCAACTATTCACAGGTGCCATTTGCACTAACTAACTCAAGATCTCTTCTCTTATATTCTCTCTCTCTCTCTCTTTCAGTAACATTCCGGATGTTCTTGTACGCCGTATCATTTTATCACAAAAAAACATAATGGTGGTAATTTTTGTTATTATTTTTCTTATTATATTACTATCATTATCATCATTACATGTAAACTCTGAATAGAAGATAGATGAGAATAAAAATAATAATAAAAATACTTCAATTTAGCTTAAGTGGTTTAGGAATCTGGAAACTTATATAATAATAATACTAATGCGTTTTTTTTGTTGTCTTTTTATTTTTGTTTTTTTATTTAATTTAAAAATAAAAATTATAAAGCGTTGAACTGGAATTGAACTTTTTAGAACTAGATTTTCGAAATTAATCAAAAAAGTTAATCATGTTATTTGTTAATATATTTTTATTACAATGTTATCTTTTGTAATATTTTTGAAATATTTTACCTTTTTAACATTTTACTTATGGTTTTCCAATTTGAGACAATATTGTTAATAACTAATGTTTGACGCGCCATCTAGTGACTCAGATTTAAATTTTTTTTATTAAAATGAAATTTTACGTGTAAATGTGAAATAAAGTTAATGTATACTAAAATATATTTGTTGTTATAACATTTTATTATTATTATTATTAATTAAAATGCAAAACAAAATATAATGTATGAAAGCAATAAAGTATATGAAATAGTTTCATTTTATATGATTAAAAAATATATTTTAAAATAAAAAAGATGAAACAAATAGTCATAAATTTGACCATAAGCCTTCATCATCATGTCATGTCATGTCATCATATTTTTAGGATTTTATAAAAGGATATGTCCAAGGATATTTTAAAGGTCTTCAATGGCGGAAGTGCAAGCGTTCTGTAATAGGATTATTTAAAACAAGTTTAGTTTAAATATTTTACCAATTAATTTATAATGTACTTCTATTTTCCTGATTAATGCATTTTACTTTGGTTGTACTTATTTAATTTTTATTGTTTTATTATATTTTTATGATACAGAAACATTACAATATTTTCAATTTTAAAAATATTTTATAGGAAATTATTATCTAAAATAAATACTAATTAAAATTTAATTGTTTGAAAATTTTACTATTGTTTTTAATTTTTAAAAATATAATTGTATTTTTAAACTGTAACTGCTAAACAAAGATTAATGATAATGTAATAATAGTTTTGCTTAATAGATGGCAGTTTGAATTCTTACTTCAAACAACTGTATTTATGCATCTAAACATTTAAACACCCTTGATGATAATATAAATTACTTGTCTGTTTTTTATGTAATTTAAATTATTAATTTTCTCTCTTATTAATTTGTGAAACATATTTTAGCAAATATTAATATCACTGTAATAGTAATCAGTCACACATTTTTACCCCAAATAAAATAAACATTTGTGAATGACACCAAATTGACTTACCATTAATTCACCGATCAACTCGCCAACGCGGTTTTTTTGACGTTCATAAAGATGTCGAAGTTTGGGCAAAGAAGCAAATCCACGGTGAGTACCACAGCGAATCAGCTGATTCATGGTGGAATGCTCACATACATCGGCCTCGGGGCTTACCTGGTGAAGACACTCCTCCATCACCTGTCGATACTTTTCCGGATAGAGGTCATGCTAATCCAATAAAAAACAGGTGATATTGTAGGTTATTATAAACCTTAAATATATATATAAACTTTGAGAGTTTAAAACTATCTACCGGGATGAAAGAAGCTTGGTCGAGGATAGGCTCGGCACAGGACTCGATCGCTTCAGCCGCATGTTCAATGCTGATTGCTGCAAGGCAATGCCGTGAGGCGTTGATTTATATACGTTTATTGCGTAGTGAAAAATTGATGAGTTTTGGGTTACACTTACGTCGAGAGTGACATTTGCGACGAACTACTTGGCTCAGTTTGTGCTGCTCGGCTCGGAGTCGATCATCAATCTGGTCGGTGAGGCCATGATCGAACATCGACACTACCAATACGAGCAACACTGGTAGAAACACGGCATTCATTTTCCAAACTAACTTTGATGTTTACCAATAAACAGTGTAATGGTTTAACCAAAAAATGGTTGTCGCCTTTATATAGTTTTCTAGTGGACTTCTTGTAAAAACTACACAGATGCACTGAAAATTCATGTTTAACTTAGTTTTTGCCCATCAATTTATTCTAGTTATATTTATTCAGCTTACCAACTTTGAACTACATTGAGTAATAAACAATACTATATTGATATTTACATTGATGTTGACTTGCACGCACCTTCTTCTATTTATCTTGTTTTCATCACTTTTTTTATTAAATTATTCAATCAATCACTCAATTTTGTTTAAATATTACAACATAAATTAATTTTTAAAAATATGATTACATCATTGGAAATGGTTAAATCAATTTTATTCAATAATAATAAATAATAAATTACAAAATTTTTAATAAACAAAAATCTGAATATATTAATTTTGTTTTATATTTTAATGTTTTTTAAAATATTAATTTGGCACATAACGCTATTTAGCTAAGTTTTAACTTGATGATAGATGAAAATAGTAAATGAGAAAAATACATAAATAACAGTGAAAATATTTGAGTGAATATTGCAAATACGTTGCAAAATGAGAATAATATTGCAAACAATTATTCTACATGTTATCTAATAGAATAAGTGCAAGAGTTTAAGTTGGGTGAAAATTGCAGTAATGGGTGGTGGTGACATCTTATGGAATCCATCAGTGGTTTGAATGACTATTCACGTTGGTCACAATGCGCCACCGAAAAATGCCCTCTTTGGTATCACCTTCCTGCACTCTTCACGCACAAAAAGGGACGAAGTGAGATGTTACCAAGGTTGTTCAAGTTGGGGGTGTAAATGTGTGTATGTATTATGATCAAGTGTTAACAACTCGTTCAACAAGCATCAACATTATCAAACATACGTCAAAAGCGAGCTGGCTGGCGGTTGGGGTGAACTTTCCTTGTGTGCTTCCGATTTCTTTTCATCGGCGCGACTTTCCGCAGAGACTCGCTCAAATTCATAGTCGGGATTGACTGGGATTAACGGCTGTTCGGGATAGTCATCACCATCATCTTCGGCCAGATCTCGGTAGAGGTGTCCTTGAGTTTCATGGTCGTACATCTCCTCCGGTTCATCATCCGCGTAATGCGAATCATGCTGATGAATCGGTCCCTCATACTCGAAATCCAAATCATCTTCGTCTACCGGAGCGTCCAGTAGCGCGACTTGCTCAATCAAAATGAAAATTAGGAAAAACAAAAATCCACATAGAGCCGAGCTGATGTGAGCCATCATCTGCAATGAGAAATCACACCGTGTATACACACACTAAGAGGTTACACACACTTGATGGTGGTGTTAAGCGGAGTGGTGAATGACACTCAGTGTGGAAGACCCCAGGGTGGATTGGGGGTTTTAAATAGCCAAAACTGAAAAGCTAAAAGTGACCGAGTTGCGGCAGTGTGACTGTGCCACTGCCATTCACCATTCACCATTCACCATCCACCGGGCTACCGTACTCGTTCGAGGAGGTCACCACCGTTCATCAATTGAAGTCGCATGACCGTGACCGATTCGATCCACAAACTACTTTTATATATCGATCACCCGCACAAATTTACACAAGCAGAACTCCAATTCTTTTCGTACACTCCTGTGGATGGTGAATCAATTAAATCAAATTGGCCAATTAGATATATTGAAGAGTGAAGTACCCTGAAGGTACACTTCTGTATGCAATATGAGCACGGCGATTATGACAATCCTTTAAATCTGTTCTAAGATGGTAAAGTCGACTAAGTCGTAACTAAGTCGGTAGTCATTCGTCAAATGCCGTGCTTCAGGTGTGTGTGTGAGTGTTGTGTGCCGACACTTGGCAAATTGGTTCTCACCGAGTGACCCGCTCGACACTGCCACCAGGTCAGCACTACACCCAAGAGATATGCCCGTCTACCGCTTGTTGGGAAAAACAAATTGACACCGCACCAGTCAAATAGTTCGATGATTCGAACCGAAACAACTTGATTATCGATATTTTTAGCTAACAAGTGTAGAGTGTGTGACAAAAATCGATAACTAAGCCAACCTTCGCTCTACCTAGGCGTGCGATCACTGCAGTGTGGCACTTCTCTCTCCCGGTTGATTTATCTTGTACACACGATCACTATTTTTGCGCTTCATAATGCAAGGCGCCGCACAGTAGCCGCTTCCTTCTTTGTGTGGCTTTTTTTCATCTCAACAACAACTTAAATCTCAAAAAGACTACTATATTTACGTAAGAGCGTAGTTGGCACACCACTTGACCAGTGAACCAGATCGAGTGCCGACTAGTGCCCACCACCTCGGCACCACTGGTCAGCCATGCAACAAGCACGCGGACTTTTCATAGGAAATGCTTTGCGTGATAATATAATTCCATGAATCGTCATATCTCTAAATGTAATCAACAGCAACAACTCGTGTGGTCACCTCTTCAACAACTGATTTTTTGTTGCACTTGCCCAATTATTAAGATAGGACTTGGTTGTTTCTTTATGATTTTTTACGCTAAATGGAGTAAAGATTTCTAGCTAGAATGTTTTTTTTCAAACACTTACTCGAACTGTGTCCACGTCCATGGTGACTACGGAAAAACCAAGTTGAAGTTCAGTAGACCAAACACGCACAAACACCCACACTCGATGAGTACTGCTGCAAGTTTAATCAAATTTTGAATATTTTGCAATGATATAACTCTATTATATAATAAATAGGAAAAAGAATCTAAATTAACACTGCGCATGATTAACCCAGTTTATTTGAATGAGTCATTTATGGCAAATTTTCATAAACTAATTTTGATAATGACTTTGTCTGGTCTGGGTTCGAGTTGGAAAGTAAGCGGTACATTGGGATACTAGCTACCGGGATGAGTTTAAATTACCATTTTAAATAATTTTTATCCCAGTCAATTTAAACTTGGTTATGATTAAAACTTAAGTAATTTAACTAAACGACTCTGTGTTGGGACACATCTGGTATGATGATAGCTATGTCATATTTTGGGTATATCGGCAAATTTATTTTAATTTGACTGTTTGGTGTAAAACTTTTAATGTGCGTTGATGCAGTGAGTATTCCCATTGAGGCAACTTAGTTTGGACACGTTTACTTTTAGTTGTCTAATTTTCCAATTAAAATAAATTAAGGTTGTCTAACATTTACATTTACGACAAATGGATCATAAACATGCACAGTGCAACGTGCTTTTATTTTCACACCAATTTGCTTGAGCAAAGATTGAAACGGCAGTATTGTTTTATTTTCCAAAACAAGTCGTAGAGTTGTTTGAAAAATATGTGTAGTAGAAACAGGTGTTGGACTGTTAAATTTTGAAGAATTTAAAAAATTAAAATAATAACTATCTAATTTTGTTATATATAATTAATAGATCTAACTCACAAATAGAATCAAGATTAGCTAACATGCTTTAAATTATAAATTAAAAGAATTAAGATGATTGAAATAAGCCAGTGATCATTGATATAACTTAATGGTTCAATTAAAATATTTTGTAATAACAAATATTCGTTTTTAACTTATATTTAAAAGTAAACAACTAATGAAAAATTAATTGAATTATTAAAAAGTAGTTATTGATAGATATAGTTTAAATTTAAATATAACTTTATTATTTAATAAAAATATTAAGTCAACTCAAAATGACTTTACTACATTGAAAGTAAAGAAAACTAATTTTTAAATAATTTATTTCATTTTTTCACTTTTAAAATTATAAAGTTTTACAATTATTATTTTAATTATATTTATATAAAAATAAATTATTATTTAATAATTCTTGCTAAATTTTGCGCGTGCGTAACTTTCAATTTAATTTAGCTTTGATTTTCTGTGTCAAAGTATGAGAGAGAGTGAGAGAGAGTGAGAGAGAGGGAGGGAGAAAAATTGAAATGGAGATATTAATATACGCAAACATACAAAAAAAATCTTAAAATATATCAGGTGAAAATGGAATTTAAATGAGTGAATGCAACACCAATGTAGCAACGGTGCAATTTCAATTTACATAAATAGAGTTGGGGAGGCACGTGCGGAAATGGCGGAAGAGAGTGAGTTTTCTGTGTTGGTGCCACTCGACGGACCATTTTAGTGCACTTGGGGGAAAGAGGGGACCAAGCTGACCACAGTGAACAGGACTCGTCCGCTCGAGTACCGCTTGGTTGACCACACTACTCGAGGTTCTCACGCTCTGCTTGATCCAACTTGATGATTCTTCTGTAGCCACAGTTTTTGGTCTTCTTTCTCCCCTGTTTTGCCTCACTGGTCAACGCTTCTCAAACAACTAGGCTAACAAGTGCGATTAGCCACTGTCCAGAAAGAGTGGCTATAGCACCAGTTGAGAGTCTTAATTGTCACCTGGCGCAAAGAGTCTGGTGAGCAGCGTGTTCACCCATTGTGACCAGTGTCCAACTTGCTCTCTCTCTCTCTCTCTCTCTCTCTTTATCACACTCTCTATTCTCTTTCTTTCCCATTAGTTTCTATACTGGACACGCTCTCCAAATCTTTGATCAGCGAAAGTGACACAGTCGGTCATATATAAGAAACCTCGGTTCCGGTAACCAGTCAATTTTGAATTGAAAGTCACCAAAAAAACATTATATTTGACTCTAGTGCTTAAGTGCCGAGTGTTAAGTGTTGCAACAATTTTCTCTTCTTGGGTTTTGCCCTTGTTTTAGCCTTTTTGGTTAAACCCGTAGATGCCTTCGCCAACATCGAACGTGCCGCGAGTATCACAAATCAACATGATGGGTACTATTTGTCGTAGTTGTTCGTTTGCAGTGCCTCTGTTGGCCACTATTCTGGTTGGCAGTGCCATTATTGTTGGCGCTGTCTTGGGACAACAAACTGGTCAGTTGCCTGGCGAGAAGAATGAAACTAGCAGCGGCAGCAAGTCAAGTACCGTTTCCACCACCAACAGCAACAATTACGCCGCATCGGTTTCACTTTTGACTTCTCAATCTACCAAACCCCAATACCGTCACTCACATCATAAGTATTTTGGTAATCTTTTTATTTTTTCACATATTAACTCTTTTACTCCCGACGGCGCTATCGGGACGTGTGTGTCTCGTTTATTCAATTAGCGATATAAGGCTGATTTTTTACTGATAATCCTTTGGATTGGAAGGGTTAAAATAAATATTTAAAAATTTGTTAATTATATTATTGATATACTGGTATGATATAATTTAATAATTTATTTATAACAGAAAAAATGTTTGCATCTGGTTCAAAACCCAGTGTGTTCAGCAGTGGATACTCCAGTGACCCCGTCTCGGCCTACTATAGTTACCATGCCAAACACGTATGATTGTGGCTGGTAAAGCGTAAGACCATGAACGTGTTTTTCATTGCCGTTTTGTTTGCAGGCTATGCCAGTGTCCGATTCGTACTACAGTCAGCTGTACAGTCCGTACATGATGCCAGTGGGCAACTACTACACCGGCAGCAGTAGCACGGTTAGTTCCGTGGCTCCCGCCACCGAAGCTTCGTCTTACCAATACAGCCATTACTACCCCCAGGCGGAATCCAATGGCAAAAACGTCAACTCGCAGCCTCTGTCGTTCAAAGAGAAACTGATGAAATCGGCCTCGACAACTCAGACGACCAACGCCAATGCTACCAAGGAGGAGACTGAGCAAGAGAAAATGATTCGTCAATTGCACATGGCTTTGCTCTACCAGCAACTGATGTCGATGAATCAGTACCGCTCACAATACGGATCTTACTCGCCTTACAACTACCCTAACCAGCTATCTTCTCTTTACAACTATTACGGTGCTCTCGGTGGAGAGAGTGGCAGTGATTCGAGCGGCAGTAATCCAATGGGTGCATCTTCTAGTCCAAGTGCCTCAACTGCTTCAGCCTCGGAATCTGAGTCCGATCCAAACGCAAGTGCGACCACGACTAACACCAAGACAGACAGTACAACGGCGGAATTACAAGCTTTGGCATCAGTAATTGCCTATAGACAACAGCTGGCTCAAATGTACAAAGGAATGTATGGCGGTGGTGCCGGTGGTCTCGGTGGCAACAGTCTTTACGGTGGTTCGGGATCAACTTTTGGTTTCCCCTCCAGTCTTTACGGAGGAGGTTACGGATCTTCGGGTCTTGGCAGTACCTACTCGAGTCTTTACGGTTCGGCAATGCCCACCGGTCACGGAGGTGTTCTTTCCAGTCTCACCAGTGGTCTCTCCTCTTTTGGATCTGGATTGGGAGTGCTCAACACACTCGGAATGCTCTTCGGATAGTGTACTTAATACACTCTTCACCTCATAACCTCATTGCAACATATTCTACTACAATGTTCACTACTCTCCTGCATTTTATCTCATCACTTTTTCTTTTATTATTCTACTCAATTCATACCAAATTTTGAAATAAAATTTTTTGACTGAACTCATTTCTTTTTTATTTTAGGGCAGTTATATTGAGATTGCAACCAGAAATTTGCAAAAACACATTTGTAAATACTGGTTAGAGACTGGAAAGCCAATGCTTTGACTGGGCTAGCTTGGCTTGCAAAGCATTTGCCATCAGGGGTATAAAAATTACAGACAAAACAGAGAAAAGCAATAAAAAGTGAAGACAATGAGAAGGACAATTGCAAGAACGAGGCTATATGATTAGAAAATACTTAATTTGAAAATAACTTGGTGGATGTGGTATAAGTGTGTGTGAATGTGAGTGTGTAAATGTGCGGTGTGAGTTGCTTTGGACAATACAGCTCAATTTACTTCTTCTTCACAATGGTGGGGTATGCACCGAGGGTTTTGGCAGCTAGTACGGGAGATGCAATGCCAGCCTTGATGCCAAGTGGTGCCACACTCTTGGTTGCGTATGCTGATCCGGCATAGGCAAGTGGCTCCGAGCTCAAGATTGGTGCTGGTGCTGCGTATGTCTTGGTGGTGTATCCCGAAAGAAGTGGAGCTGCTTGATAGGCTGGTGCTGCTGGTGCATATGCAAGGGATGGTGCTGCTGGGCCATATGCTAGTGCTGGTACAGCATCGTACTTCTGCACAATTGGGGCCTGCTCAATGATTGGTGCTGCGTCGTATTTCTGCACAATTGGTGCCTGTTCGATGATTGGAGCGGGCTCGTAGCTCTGCACAATTGGAGCTGGTGCAATCACTGGGGCAGCTTCGTACTTTTGCACAATTGGTGCCTGTGCGATGATCGGGGCAGCCTCGTATTTCTGTACAATGGGAGCCTCATAGCTCTGTTGAATGGCAAGAGGAGCAGGTGCGGCCACAACACTCTTGGTGAGATACGGTGCTAAATTCAAACCAAGTAAGTCACTTCCTTGCTTAGTCTCACCTTGTCGAGACAACTTACCAACGATGGCAGCGGCTTTGTTGATCAAAACCGAAGCGGGGTCCTGGCTTGAGTCCACACCAGGCTCATTGGTCTGGACGTTAGCGCGGAAACCAAGACCATCAGCAACGTAGTTCACCACACGCACTCTACCATCAATAGTGCGCAGACCATAAGATCCCTGAGCAATGCCGGGGCTGCCAGACTCGCGACGGAAGGTGCCACCAGTAGCATGATCTTCGTTATATCCGAAGGCGTAGTTACCTAGGCTCTGTTGCAAACAAACATGTTGAGTGGTGCACATATTCACATTGGTGACATACGTCCTGCGAGCGGAACTGTGCTGAGTGACCAGTGTTGACCAGGCCGCCTGGAACGGCTACCGCCGAGCTGACGCACAAACCAAGAACTACTGCAAAAGCGAACTGCATGGTGGCGTATCTGGTGAATTGAGAAGAGTAGAAATTAGATTGCTTCGTAATTATATGTTGATTCAGTTGTTAAATATATTTGCATTTAAGCAAATTCAAGATTTAAATGCAAATTATTTGTACAACAAATATATTTGTTGAAACACATGTAAACTAAAAATTAATTGTGAAGTAAGAATGGGAAGAATTCACAAAAAACTATGTTGCAGTGCCAAACAAAAAAAACACTTGAAGTGCACATAGATGTTGGTGAGTGAAACTGAGCTCACAAAATAGACTCACTTACAGGTTGGTGATGGCGACAAGTGGAAACTTAGTGACGATGATCTAATGGCGTCCACTTCTTGTCCACCTCACTTTATATAGCATGCCGCGGGTTCGGCCTAGACTTGACTACTGCTAGCCACCATCGCAGTGTGCTTTGGAACAGCTACGCTGGACAGCACAGCTAAGGACGCCTAGCATCGTGCCTTCCACTTCTTCGTCTTGAGCACCACCACACCACACCACACCTCTACAGCTGATCCATTTTTCTCCCTCACACACCGCAACGCGTAACCCGAGCTCGCATTTGCATCACTCTCACTCTCACTCTCGCCTAGCCACTTGCACACCACGTACTCTTGATATTCACACTGGCCAATTGTTGCATTTGGCTCGTTTACTCTCCACACACTGTATCACTCTCTCTTTCTCTCTTTTCTCTTGATTTTCCTTTATGATTTTCATTCTCACAAGCTGCTAACGTCTGAGCGTCTTTCTCTCATTTTGAACTACTAGATGCTGAGCATAATGTCAATTGTGCTAATAAGCTATAGCGAGTCCGTGGTTGGCGTGTCCGGTGAGCTTGAACTAGTACCGAAAAAACGCGATCTTGACAGTGCGATGCGTGGCACACTGATAGCAATCTCTAAGGGGGATCGATGGTGTGAGGCTGTAAGAGTGGTGCTGGCAGGGCACAAAGAAAACCCCAGCACGGTGAATCAGAGCAAGTTGGGTGTCCCTCGTTCTCCACTCACTCACCACTCACCACCGCCCCCATTCAAGCATTGATTCATTTTTGAGCGCAGTAGCTCGATTGTATCGTTCTCCAGATCATTCCATTGGAAGTGTCCTTCTGGCGAGCCATTTTAAGAAGTCCAAACAAGAACAATGGCACATGGTATATACATACTCACATACACTGATACTCTACTCATATACATAGACACCACTACAAGACCAGACATTCAAGACATGATGACGAGGAGGATAATTGGAGTAATTTTGTGCAACACATACATACACAAGAAGTAAACTTTTGTCAATAGCACATTGCGAGGCCGGGGTGGTCTTGCTAAGTCTCATCCAACTCTATGTGTGAGTCAAGTGCTCCACGCCCAGTAGTATTCACGTGCCGTCACAGATTACACGTGATTCCCTCCTCAATTGTTCCAATCATGCAATATTAATATTTTAATTTTTTGTTATACTCATAAAATTATCCATTTTTGCAACGCAACAAAAAAAATATTTCAATCATTAGTTGTAATTATAATAAAAAATTAAAAAAATTAACTAATAGTAATATTAATTATATTTTAGTAAAAAATTGGTTATAATTGAGCTAAGTGACTTATCTATTAGGGGATTAGTCAATCTATCACACGGGCGTATCTGGAGCAAAAAAGAGTTTCAAGGAGAAAACGTTCTCTGTGTGAGACAGTGGAACACAATGCCACTGGCACGAATGCAACAGTGGGAAAGAGAGAAAATGAGAGAGTCTGTGCTCTTGTGTTGGTTTTGTTTTGTTGTTGCCTTCTTCACACTATCGATTGCAATCGATCGGATTGGCTTGCTTGTGCACGTTGTGTTCAGTTAAGCGCCAACACAAAAGTGTGCGCAATTCATCATCTATTTCATTGTCTAATCTGTCATCAATCTCCTTACTACATTTGGTTTAGTGTTTGTTGGAATGTCCAAGTTTCACATGGATTAGTTCGGTGATTTATTGCTTGCCCCCACCACAAAAAGTTTTATACCATCGTCAACCAGGAAATAGGATAGTGACTTTTTGGATGATGACGTTTTATTAGTAAAACAAAACATTAAAAAAGTACACATGTATGTACATTCCGGTACGTGACACCGAAGATTCACAATAATAAGTATTTCTAAAAACCCTTTCTAAAAATTAATTTAATTTAGTTGTAATTTTATGTTTTTAAAATAATACACTGTTGATGGCAGCAAAGTATCATCAAAAATTTTGTGCTTTAAGTGGGGTTTAAAGTATGTATATATCTGAAAGAGAGAGAGAGAGAGAGAGAGAGAGAGAGAGAGCCGTGACCAGTGGCACCTTGACACCCGTAACTCGTGCATCTATCAATTGTGTGTTGTCTAGCCAGACTCGTGCACTTCCACTATACTATACTCGTGTTTCGTCGGCACCTTTCCACACTACTGGTGCGACAATTGAATTAGATTGAATTGTTGTCACACTGAGAGAGAGAGAGAGAGAAAAGTGTCCGTATGTAAGTGTGTGTGCATCAACGATAATATAAGATGTCGGACAAATTGCAAAGATGGGGAAGAGAAGAGAGAGAGAGAAAACAGAGAAAGGGAGAGAAGAGAGAGAGAGAAAAAGAAAACAGAGAAAGAGAAGAGAGAAAGACAGAGAGAAAGAGAGAGAGAGAGAGAGAGAGACTTGATGGCCACTGGCTAAAGACAATTGAGACGTTTCCACCGTTGTTGTCGTCGTCGTCCGGCGCAACTACTAATGGAGCCGGGCGGTGACTGGTGCCTGTACCGATGTCACCTTACCATCGCATTACCATCGATGTGTCAACCATGTTCTTTTTTAACTATTCATCACGACAAATGTCACTATCACTTACTTACTGTCCACCACTCATCGCCACTCACACTCAAAGATTGCATGGTCAAATCAATTTAATAAATTCTGATATTTTATTATTATTATTATTTTTCACAATTTTTTTGCTAAATATGTTGAATTGAATCGATACAAATAAATACTGTCTTTATATGTTCACAATTGTTTAAAGTTTTTAAATTAAAATATTATTATTATTAAAAAGAATATTATTAATTAATTAATTATATTATCAATATAAATTAAAAAGACGTATACTTAATGGTTAACAAACTTTATGGTTCAATAATTATTATTCTAATGCACCATATGATAAGTAAAGATAAACCTAAAGAAAGGTGCAACCACATTGTGTTGGTACACTTGAAGATTGCATGGTCAAATCAGTTTAATAAATTTTGATATTTTATTATTATTATTATTTTTCACAATTTTTTGCCAAATATGTTGAACAAATTGAATGGAGACAAATAAATACTATCTTTATGTTCCCAATTGTTTTATTTTTTTAAAATAAATTATTATTAAAGAGTATCATTAATTAATTATTTATATTATCAATATAAATTAAAAGGACGTATACTTAATGGTTTACAAACTTTATGTTTCAATAATGCACCATATGAAGAGTATGGGATAAACCTGAAGAAACGTGCAACCTCACTGTCGAGGTTATTGGTTGCGTAACGCACCAAACAGCATTTAGCACTAACAATGTGGGTGTGCGTCGGGGTGGAATGTGCCGTGACAGCTAGGCACTCCACCCAACAAGTCGTGTGATACCACCCTCACCTCAGTTCCCAATCTTTGACTCTAGTGACCATGGTGCCACTCACCAATAGTTCTTTGTTCTCACTATCGAAGCAATTAATTCACTCGCCATTACGGTAGCCTCACATACAGAGAGAGAGAGAGAGAGAGAGAGAGAGAGAGAGAGAGAGAGAGAGAGAGAGAGAGAGAGAGAGAGAGAGAGAGAGAGGGAGAGAGGGAGGAAGGGAGACAAGATACGAGGATTTTCCCACTGTTCACTGAACATTGATGCAATGTCATTGATAGAACGCGATAATAAAATGTGACTTGGTCAAGTTGGAACGTCTCAATCACACTGTTCTTGTACTTTCAAACCACTAGAATTGTTCGAATAATAGATAATTGTATTCATATTAAATTTTAGTTTATCATTACAAGACAATTTAAAACAGCATTTTGAAATATCTCCTGTGAGCTTTGCCACCGTTTATTTACAAGTGGCAGACGGCGTTTTAGCTCTGGTCCTCTTGTAAATATAAATCTTAACGAATCGTTTGGTAATTAAAGTATATATATATATTAAATAGCATCATTAATGGTGGTTAAGTGTATCCTTTATGTGTGTATGTGATAGGGGAAAACAAAAGCTAAAGTGTGGTGAGTGAGTGGGTGGGTCATTGCAGTCGAATCAATGTCATTGTCATTGGCGCGAGAGTAGATGCGGCGCACAGTAGGGAGGCTAGTAGATCAATTGGGTAATTAGCGCAAATAGCGCTCTTGGGGCGCACTTTTTTCCTCTTTGTGCCTCACAGGTGAAAGTGGTTTTGAACGAGGTGGTGATAGGCGGTGCCAGTCACCTCACCAAACTACAACGGTAACAAGTGGTCCGCATCGAAAGAACCCAGCCAGGCAAGAAGAAACACATCGTATAACACTGTTAATCAATAATTAAATAAATGTTTGCTTTTGTGGCAGCGGCAAAAAACCACCATTCAACTCGCTCAATCAATCGAGTTACGTTATCGGCGTTTTCCTTCTTTTGTTCTCCAAACGGTACACAGGCACACTTTTGATTCGATTGTCTCTCTCTCTTCTTCAACTAGCTCCCAGTTTGATTTCTTCGTTTTCCCAGTGTGATCGCCCTACAACTGCTAACGCCACACACACACACACAGTTTGATCCATTGGAAACCATCGAAGCTTAATTATAATAAAGAGAGCACAATTGGGACGGCAATGTAGTAACTGGGGCTAAGGTCAGAGCATTGATCGAGTCGAAATCGTTTTAGGAGTGTGTGTATGTGTGAGTGTGATCGGTCGATCGGTGTGCGATTATAGCCACGCGACTCGGCGAAAAATTTGCGCGGGCGAAGAAAAGTTCGTGCACGTTTGCATCATCTATTGCCATATCGCATTCCCGTATTTGTATCCGTCCGGCATTCAACTAAAACACCAATCACAATTTATTTGTGTTGTTTAAAATATATGTATCAAATTTTTAAACAAATTCCACATTAGTTTTTATTCTACACATATAGATTTATTAAAAAAATTAAAAACTATAATCATTTTAAAGTTGTTAACTTGTTGATTCAAGGTCACTAGGTTTTCAATTATAATTCAATTATAGTTCAATTATGAAATAAAAGATTTAACATATTATATTTTTAGATCAACATAGTGCTAATAATTTTATTATTTTTAAGTTACTTTTTATAAATTTTGAAACAAAACCGATGTTTCTTAGATATTGCATCACAATTAAAACTTTGATTTTTAAGCTGCATTTGAAAAGGTTTTATATGCAATTTTACTGAAAATATTAAAATATAGCACAAAACAAAATTTAGAATTACTCTCTATTATAAATTTATTAATAATTGCTTAGTACTGGGCAATTCGGCTTAATGCGCGGCAATTTTATACTAGATTATTGACAATCACATCGGAAGTTAGATGAGCTCATTGTCTTAACATGGAAAATTCAACAACGACAAAAACAAGAAAAACATTGACGGGTTAATTGATGTGTATATGACACTTGTAGATGGCCTCGCCTAGACATGCTTCACATAGACCAATATATATATGACTTGGGGAGATTGGCGTACTTTGCGCGCTCTAACAGATGTCAATTTAGCTTGTTGCTCGGATAGGAAAAAGTGGAAAGTGAGTCAGAGTGAAACCCAAAACGAGACAGTTGTGTAGAGACAACAACGTGCATTAATCTAATTAGACACCATAAGATGCTAGTGAATGAGTCTGATCAAACTCTGGAGGCAAGACATCACGATTTGGCAGGCAAGCCCCGGGTCAATCCTCAAACGGAACACGCCACATGATCGGTCACACCAATTGCTCAACTCCTAACAAACACTACCGGTATTTAATGATTCATATATACAAGAGCAACTTATTGGAAACACAAATTTTTGCTGAAAGGCAAACTGGTCAATTATTAAAAATATTGACAATATTATATTTTAGCTAATTATTGAGAAATAACAATCAATGCAAAATAAGAAGGGAGAGCTGAGTTGTCGCCTATGAGCAGGGCGAGAGAAGTGCGGCGTAGGTTCTCAGACTAGCCTGAGTTTCAATGACCCGATTCTCGGGCCCCTTTGGAGCCTGGGACCCCAAAGTCTCATCCAATTATTCTTTTCTCAAAA
>WURS02014401.1:0-12221 GCA_011762765.2 Rhinocypha anisoptera | reverse complement strand
TATTATACTGCTATATAACTAATTGTGAAAATATGTATAGCAGTATTTCATTATAATTGTTCATTGGTTTCACTCATGTTCTATACTTGCCACCTGGCTTGTAGCCAACTGCAAGATTATATTCTAAGTAAATAAATAAATAATTTTGACGAACTTCTCAATATTTTCTCTGCTAATCAGAATTTGAATAATTTGATAGCCAAAATAAATGAAGAATCTAATACAGTCTACACAGACATATATTTATGAAATTATGTGTGTGTAATTCCAAACCAAAATAAATTTTGCACTTTCTACCCAGAAAATGTTTAAACATGTGTGACATATTATGGCACTAAAAACAAAGAAAATGAAAAAGCTTTTACTTTGTATTTTGAGGTGGTTAACTTACTGCTGCTATGTTGGTGGTACTGTTATCATTGAAGACCACTTCCAATTAAGGATCATTTTAAGTGATGTTGGGAAAGCTCTCCGTTGATGAATTGGTCTTCACACTTAGTTCTGAGCAAAAAGAAGTACAACATGTAATACAAATAAATGGCAGTAACGATTATTTTTAGTATAACTCTTTACATGATTTAGTAAAAATATAAGTTACTACGTTTAGGTACACTAAGCAATATTACTCACTTATAGTTACAGTAATTATATCATTCTAAACTACATACGTTGAATATCTTTTCACTTTATAAATTCATATACCTTAGATTTTAAAATGCATAATAATAAGCTCCTCGAACTACAAGTTGAGTTTCAGCTAGTGCTTGTTTCCTTTTATAAGCTCACTAGTTTCTCTTAACACTTTTAATAACACACATAATAACTGAAAATTGAACAAATATAATATCTACTCACACGTTCTCGTTGAAATTATCCATTTATGCTGGTCTTTTGGCCTAAACCTCACTACCTAGCGACGAGGGTTAATGAGTATTATTTCATCTATGGACACATTGTACTCGGTTGTTTAGTTGGTCAAAAATAATTATTATAATCATCACATCATACGCTCATTTACAATGGGGCAAGTAAATAATGCACAACACAATTCACTAACGAATCACCCATCGTATGGACTGCACAACAATATACCTGAAGACAAATTTCAACCATCCTGAATAACAACTTATTAAACTTACCTCGTAATAGTAAAAAATCGCCCATGGAAAAATATTTCTACTTTTTCTGCCTCTATTCTGTCTTCCACAAAAACTGAGGTCAGGGAGATTACTGCGAGAAGTAACAAAAGTTTAACTGTTTTTAAGGTGAATAATTAGTTAGAAAAAAATCGGAGGCCTTTTAACTTGCGGCACCTCGTGTAACATTTGATCGCCGTCTGATATTACCATGATAAACGTTTCCCATCAAATGATCCTTCGGTGGCCTACTTACATTGTCCCGAAGATCTTTGAATATGCATCGGCCAGGGTCTGGGCGGCTTTAGTCACTTCCATCGGAGCGAACGCATTCAAAGGGGTCAAATCGACCATTTTCAGTCGCGCCCCTCCACCCCCACCCCCCTATTTTCATTAAAATATTACATTTGCATGCGCTCACAACTCATTCGGCTGTTTTCCGGGGCGAAAAAGGCGCATGGTACTTGATGGCAAATCAAATTCACGCTCAACCCGTTTTCAAAATATTCGACTCCTGCGGTGTCTAAAGGCGTCGGGGCCGTCGGAGAGGAGCGAGGGAAGGCGTTCCTCCCTAATCGGAGCAGCTGTTGTTTCTCCGCCTCCATCTTTGGATGCTCCTCGCGTTGACGTGCCTCTTTTGTAACGTGTCCTCGGTACGGTTCGCAGTCTTCGAAAGAAGGGGAGAATGTGGAACTAATGCGCTCCGCCGTTCGCTCAACTCACTCCCCTGCGCGAGTGGACGGAAGCGGGGCATCTTATAATGGCCATTCATTATTCATTCAACGCGTATTCATTTATTCGGAAGGGTGCAGTCGCCCTTGCTAATCGAGCGTATCCCTCTCCCTCTCTCTCTCTCTGGACTTGCGCGTGGCGGAATGTTCGAGTAAACCTAAATGTGGTGGGGCTAGTGGAGAAAGGGATTCGAAGGCAGTCAAGATTTACGCTTCGTTCCTGTCGGAAAGAAATATTGCAATTATTGTATTTTGATTACGTTGCAAATCCGAATAATTATTGATGATTCAATAGTAACCGTATAAAGTTTTTATTAAAAATTCTTATCGAAACAATGAAATTAATGAAAGAAACATTTAGAGCCCTTTCCAAGTAATTTTGGGACTTTCATGATTAGGATTAAATGAAAATGTTTTATGTAGGGAACTGCTTCTCACTATATATAAAAATATATATGTATTTTTTCTTCTTCTTTAATTCCTATATCTTCTTATCTTGTCTTGTTTGCTCTTTATGTGATTTCGTTGTAATTCTTTCTAAGAATATTTTTTTAAATTTCATGTAATAATTTAAACGTTTTGGCATTACTGTAAAAATTAAATTTTTTTAATTTGACCACCTAACCCGATGGTCAAATTGTAACTGTCGGACAATATATGATAATATGCTATATAATATAATCTTAAAATTCATTAAATTTGTCACCCTTTAAGGTAAGACCTTATGTGTAATTACACTAAAAAATTGGTCGTTTATCTTAAAAGTGTTCTGCATCGGTGGGGGGAGTAGAATTTACATTCTATATTCGGTTAGTACACCACGAAAAAGTGACAGCCCTGTTTGATTCATCACTTCGGTCCAATTCGTCTGCTATCGTCGTGGGAGCCCTTCCCACCTCGGTGCTCTTTCTCTCACTCTCTCCGTCTGACCGACTCTCCTTTCCCCGTTGTCTCTCCCGCAGATCTGAAGAAGCAGTTCGACTCTCCGCCATACTCCCAGTCGGTGAAGCTAGGCGGTCAGGCGGAGTTGCGCTGCCTGGCGCCGGCCGGCGTCCCTACGCCGCGCGTCTTCTGGCTCCGCGACGCCCCGCCTCCCTCGGCGGCCCTTCTGGCGCCGCCCGCGTCGCCCTCCGGGGGCGGAGGTGGCGGCGGAGGGGGGTCGATACCCGCCGAGTCGCCCTCCGAAGACGGGGGCGAGTGGAAGGGCGGCGGGGTCGTGGTTGACCCCTCCAAGGACCCCAACTTTATCGTGTCCTCCGAGGGACACCTGCTGCTGGTGCAGGCGAGGCTCAGCGACGCCGCCAACTATACGTGCGTCGCCGAGAGCGTCGTGGGCCGCCGGATGAGCGAGCCGGCCACGCTGACCGTCTACGGTGAGTACAATAAGCACTTGTTGCTCGGTCGCCTCCGCTGGATATCGACTAGCGCGGGAGGGAGGGGATATCCTAAAGCCAATGAAATCTACAAATTGAAACTCCCGATATCGATACTTAGTTAAAAAGTTGTACGTCAACATCGTACATCATCTGGGAAATGTGTGGAAAGAAACTGAACTTTGGGTAGAAGTTAGTGAAGAAGCACTAAAATAGATATATTTTTATATAGTTGCACTTGAGAAATCTAGGTGGCGACGGAGCGCAATTCATTTGGCACATACACAAACATAGATGATTATAGAGAGAAAGACACAAACAGAAAGGGCACTCACAATATTGGATCGTACGTTTCGGCAGGAGAGCCTGCCTTCGTCAGCGACGAGGAGAGAACTGAGATATACAGATTTATGTATATATATATCCATATATTGTGTGCATATGTATATATATATACGCACACACGCATATATAAAATAAAAGTCTTTAAGTACACAAAAAGGACACAAAAAGTACGTTACGTGATATTCACTCCTAGGGAGTACTCCTAGTGCTCACTTCATCGAAAGTTATGTATCCTTATGAGTTATCAGTTATCCTATATTCCTTATCAGTTATCAGTTAAGTATCCATTAACAGTATCCTCATTACGACAAAAAACACAATTTCGTTAACATGTATGTAAGGTCGGTTGTACAACGGTGTACCTAGGCTTAAATGAGTCAGACGATGTATTCACTAAGTATATTGAGTACCTAAGATAAAAATACAGGGTGACCTTTTCAAAATCAATCAAACTGTAGTATTGGAAAGATATGATCTATCTTACTTTGTAGAAATATTGCGTACCGCTCTTTAATGCCTTATGAGTGGTTTTGACATCCGACCAATGAAGTTGTACTCATCGAAGTGATCAGCATCCCTTATCAATTCGACGATTGGTTACTAGCAGCTCTCCAAGTCTTCCTGTAGCATTTCTATTCCTCTTCTTATCTTCGTATTTTTAATACTAATAGCCTTTATCACAATTAGTACCCTCTCAGTACGGTCTTTAATCAATCTCATTTTTTTTAATGCCGAAAGTTTGTGGATTTTAATCATTTTTGGATTACTGAACGAGGAACATGGAAGCTTCTCTGCGAGGGACATCTGATGATATTGGGAACCTGTTGAAATATGCGAATGTTAAGAGTCAACGTGAAAGTTATAAACGTTGTCAAGTCTTCGGTGGACATTTTGCGACCACAACTTTTCCGATTTTGGTGATGTTAAAAATAAAGGCAAATTTTGACCCAAGCTTCAATTTTGACAATAATTCTGCCTTTTACCACACGAAACCATTTAATTCTGGCTTATTACTTTGTCTAACTCTTGGGAGTTAAGGTGTAGTAATAATCAAATTTATGAACTTTTATTTCCCTTCTTGTCGCTATTGGATTGAGGAATAGGAGCCACATGACGATGAATTCAGAAGGTACTGCCCAGGTTTAAAAGATGGTTTTTGGAACCTTAACGGGAGATATAGCCACGGTCTCCAGGTGCGATCCTAGTACGAGCATTATCAAAAATATATAGGACTCCTGTAATGCTGGAGCATTTTTGAAAGCCACATTACATGCATATATGGACAGTATTTTCCCTTTTTCATGTGGCATCCCTTTAGGAAAACAGAATACTTGCCTCACAAAATTTAATATACCTAAGCTGTAAGGGTAAGGAAACAAGTAAAAGATAATTGAATCATTGAAAAGAGCACAATATAAATATCGCTTAACAAATTCACAGACAAACCCACTGCCTAGTAAGTTTCGTCCCGTTTTCTTTCTGATTGAATACATTGCTAAACCCATTACGAATGTCGTGGAAAGAATTCATTTCTAAATTAAATCAGCACCTAAATTAATGGTAGCGAAATCATTGACTAAAAGAGTCATATTAGCACTGAAAGACTAAAAAAATTCGTGCCATTCCATTTCAGAAAATAAATTACAATTGCAGTTAAAAATATCTATCTTTCAATCGGTTCGGGAACCATATGGCTATTATTTAAATATTATTTACCCGAAAATTACCAAAGATATTTTGTAAAGGAGTAACAAAATCGACAGATGAATTCCTTCTTAATCATCCAGAGGAGCACCACTGCTTTGCGAAGGACAACATGCTCTTTTATAAATCTGCGTCAAACCGGCCCCGACAATGGGCGTCGTCTGTAGTATGTGCTCCACGTTTCGCATAAAATGAACATCATCAGTTGGGCACAGCGTCATAAAGATGCCACAGTCCTAGCCCGACAGAGGACGATCCATTCCCCGTAATCTCGTTGGGTTTTCACCACCTCACTATTTTGCAGTTTTAAGCGCCCTTATCTGCCACCCAAGTTGCCCGCAACCCTCGCTTCGTCCCTTCGACCTCCCTCCTAACCCTTGCCGCTCCCCACCACCAAAGGTCTTTTATTCCCACCTCCTTCCTTCCCGTCTCCGTCAGATTCTCACTCTTAAGCTTACTTTTTATCTTAATTTTCTTTCCTCGTGCCAGTATAGAAAACTTCGCTCTCTTCTGCACTGATAAAGGCATGTCAGATAGCCTCTTAACATTGGGTTTGAAATCCTCTTTTGGGTAGTGATAATGTGCGCTTATGAAATTTATGGCATAAACCGAAGGGTTGAGAAGACACTAAGTAGATCGGGTGAGGATTTTGCGTGCTAACGGGTGGTGCGGTCAATGGAAAGTATAAAAGCATTTCCTGTCCTCAAAGCAAAGTAAATTTATCACAGCGCTTTGAACTCGGGAACTTGTTTCTTCAATCGTTGCATTTAGATTGCATGAGAATGAAATTCATATTAATTGTCAGTACGTCAATCCGAAGATTGGTTGACAGATTCAGATTAAATTGGTCGACAGACATTTCATATTACTAAAGTAAAATTCGGTTACATTTTGATAAGAATGGATATGAATTGCCTACTTGCCAATTAGGTACCTGGCCACACCACGTACCACGGTGACAAGTACAAGTATGGCTTTTTCTTATGTTTTCTATAGGTCATTCGGGTAGAGGCTAAATGATTTGCGTAAGAAACAGTCTCAGACCTAACTGTATGGAAATCCTTCATAGTGAGAGAAGAAGAAACCTGATGATGTCGCTATGCGACGAAACTCGGGTCGCAAAGAATAAAATTATATGCGGAAAGTGCACATTTTTTTCCTCTCTCAATAAATGATTTGCATTAAGAGCTTGAAATTTAGATTTGAAGCATTGTATTACATGTTTTTAAAATACTTGTATAAGAATACCAAATTTAGTGGAGATTCTGTAATGGAAGTGAAGTATGATATAGTCTCAGGATCAACGATGTGGTATTTTCCATCTTCAAGGATTGAGGCAAAAATGTCTCTGAAATTTCCACATAATACTGTGAAATCCGCACCGTTTTCTCGGAATGCCGTGATATCTTGGTGATCCGTAGCCGTGATTAAATTATAGAATACTGGTCACTTCACAATGCATTTAACAGCCAGATATTCAGATGACATTAAAAAAATATTCAGAGATAGTTTCTCTGTCACATATATGCAATATCTTCGGGTTTAACTATGTGGAAATTCATGTTCTTGAAATGATAATAACAATGTACTATTCCACATATTTATTTTTTATTTTTTGGATACCTGATAAAGAGGCCTATTCCTTGAAACTAGTAGTACCAAAAAAATGAAATTTGTGAAATAGTACAGTGTTTTTATCATTTCAATAACATCGTTGATGATCATTGTGACTGAGATTAGATGGCCACAGAGTGTATTAGTTCGAGCTTTCTCGTTTTACCAAACCGGTTCGTCACGAACATTTATGGGCTGTTAATTTTTCCTGACCTGAGAGAACCACGAAAACTCAAGTATCGACAATACTGGAAATCATCACACTTCTATATTCCTCTCTTTTGACCAAGTTAATGGAACAAGAAAGTTCGGAAAACACTTATTTCCCTACGGTCCCTTTGTGGAATGCTTTTGATAAAGGACGACTTAGAATATGTTTTAAAATAAAGAATCAGTCGGTATCTTTTCGAATTATTGGAGTTTAGGCTTTGATTAGCATTCAAGCGCATCTCAACCGTTTGCAATTATGTCACAAGATTCTAGTACTTGGGAAGAAAAGACCATTTCGAAGGCCTTCGTGAATACCATTCTCTCTCCTGGGCAGGGCGAGCATTTAGTTTCATTACCAAGCTTTACGACTTCGGCGGTCAATTGGCCAATTTTAACTTGGACCCAAAGAATGAGTTTGATATTTTCACATTCTTTTCTTAGGTCTTAGGTTTTCATGGGTTTTCGTCCCTGAGAATTGAGAAATGAGAAAACCCATGACCTGAGACAAAAATGGGTGGCAGTAAGAGAAGTTTCTCATGGAATTAAAAACGTCCCTTAACTGCGGGCAATTAGATTATGCAATTGGTAAAAATCCGATGCTCCGTCCCTCAATAAGGACGAGGTCTAGACGAAGCATTGCATCTTTTTTGTGGTGGTTTTCTTATTAACTGGTTTAAATCTATACTAAAGTACAAAATACGAGTATCTTTCATCGCATACCCTATGCTCCAATAAATAGTTGACTGTCTGTGAGTACCATTTTGTGAATTATAAAATTTTTAATAAGGCATGGAAATAAGAATAAACTAATTCATACCTCCGATTCATAGATCGCGTAATAGTACTAAATTCGCAGGACTGCCCCTTTTCTGGGAGAATTATCTTATAATATAGCCACGCGCCTATAAATTAGGCTATTGTACCTATTTTCGAGACCTCTTATAATTTATAAACCTAATTCAAAGAAGAGTTGAAATGTTAAAATTGAACGTTTGAAGCGGTTCACAAAGAAATGAACGCCAAAATTAAGATTTGAAGAATTCACAAAATTCTTGGTGATAACTAAGAGCATCCACTTAAGTCATCGAGGTCGGGAGAAAAGTTCTTCGAGCTATTTGAGCAGCGTTATGTTCACTTTTGAAGGGAAGAATCCAGTTAAAGAATACCGAGCTTGGTATGACTTTTTTCGAAGGTAATTAATAAATGAAAAAATGTTTTTAGTATCATAAATTTATCCTATGGAATATTCAGTAATTTCAATTTAAATTATTTTGTACGGAAATTACATCTACGTGTGCATTACACGGATACCATCATAAAACTTGCCGCAACGCTGGGAAGTCTAGACCCTGAGACGTTCTGATGTATTTTATCGCGATCGGGCGGACGTTCTCGCCAGCTACTGTCGGAGCTTCTTCGCTGTTTTCCTCCTCCGACACACTATTCTCGGGACACAACGGAACAGCGTGAAACCTTCTCCTGCACTTATTCATCCGCTGCTAGCTGTTGAAAAATAGCGGCTGGTAAAACATCATTTCACATGAAAAATCGGCCGTTTGGGAGTGAGGAAATGAAATTATGGTCCTTCAATGCGCCCCCTCTTATCTCCGGCGCCAACGCTTTCAACTAGAAGCTTTCACGACCCTTCTATTTCTTCACTGAAACGTCACTTCTATGCTTGAGGATAAATGGTTACCAACAAATACCAATATCTATGGATGCTTTTCCGTCTGCCGAGAAGTATATGACGAATAGGGCGAGATTCAGGGTAAATCTAAGCCAAAAATATGTAGAATAAGTTAACACATTTGATTATTCCATATTGCTTGTTATTGAATTTCAAACTTCCTCAGCATCTTGAACGTCAATTTTCTTAACCTACAGATACTGAGACAAATTCGAAACCATATTTTTTCTCGGTTGTTTCCTAACACCATTTTATATGTAAATCCTTTGCTTTAATATATCTTTCCAATCATTTTAACCCTTTTATGTAAATTGAGGAGCATTACAGGAATAATTAACGTATTTTTCTGTCGTGAAAATTATATTTTCATAGGATACAGTTGCGAGTGTAACTTTGTGGAAATCATTCATTGTACGGAATTTAGAAGAACTAACTTTGCTATTTCCACATAAAGATTTATTTGGCCAGACCATGGTTTTGTTACATAGTAACATTATCAAGTTAACACCTTGATAATTTTATCATGTAACGAAACGATGGTCGGACTAAATAAATCGTTATGTGGAAATACCAAATTAGTTCTTCTAAATTCCCTATTGTATTTACAATTGCGACGTTCTTTCTTATAGATTAAAAATATAATGGTGAAGTATTTTCTCTTTGGAATTGAAAATCATTGGTGGTAAAATCTTCTCCCTTTGGCAAAAAATTATGTCAGTTAATATCTTAACTTTCTTATTTTCTGCTCTGTATAATTTAAAAAAATTTTGTACAGCTCCACATCTTTCAGTCTTACTTCATATGTTAAGTCTTGAATTTTTCCTTTTTGGCGCAGTTCATTTGTTCTAGTCCAGCAACACATCTAGGATTTTACTTCAAGTTACTAATGAATTTAATCTTGAGCTGTAACTGGAATACGTCAAAAAGCTCGTGGCAGCTCAGTGTCTAGGGAGCTTGGAATGGGGACCAGGGTTCAAGTCCCTGAGGCACGTGGAAAGTGAACTGTCCCCCATACCCTGATGATTTTTGCGGTGGTATTACTCCTGAGAAATAACACTTTTTTATGAAAGATTCATTGTTTTAAGAAATTTTTATGAAATTATTTCGGTCATAACTACGTGTTTTTTTTCATCGTGCAGAATTAAAAAACAACACAGCAATTCCACATAAATAAATTTTATTTCCACGACCTAGGTTTCGCGAAAGCATGGAATCACCTGATGATGCCACACTGTGGTGATACCTAGGTCCTGGAAATGTAATTTATTTATGTGGAATTACAGTGCTGTTTTTTTAAAAATTCTGTTGATCGTTTATTTTATCTTCTTGGATTTACGAGGATTTCCAAAAAAACGGACTAAAATTAGAGTAAAGGTTTTGTATATCGATCATAGTGTTCCCAGTTCAAACCCCGGTTGCCTTTGGACAACCTATTCAAAGGCCCCTGCATATTGTTACCTGTTTGTCATGACATTGCCCGAAGTACGTAACTCAGTTGGAAAGACCTAACCAATCTAACCCGAGGGAATTTTGCAAGTCTTGAGGATTTAGTTTGGGCGTTTGAGCTCTCTTCTACAGTCACAGCCATCCTTCGAGTTGAATTCTCTGCCATGGCATCTCGACACCTGTCTAATCAAACAAGCCAGAGATGAGACCCTCTCCGTTAATGAGAAAACTATAAAATACATTCATTAGGCGGGGGAGGGAGGAGGGGTGTACGTATGAACCGCTGGCGCCCGTGCCGGAGTTCAACCACCGTCCTAATGAACGCCGGCACAAAGGGGTGGAGTCTGTGCGGGGGGTGTTAACTGTTTTCTCTCCGGGGGGGAGACGTCACCTTAGTCGGGACGGAGTCAGAAGTTTCCCCGGCATTCGGCCGGGCATTCATTCGGAGAGAGAGCTTTACCATTTTCCACCCAACGCGTCCGCGGCCACTCTCATCACCACCGCTCTGTCTCCCACCCTCCTCCCCCCCACACTAAGCTCTCCCTCCCTTCCTCTCCGACGACTTTTTTTTGGTCCACATTCCGAAGGACCACCCTTTCCCTATCCCTCCCTCCTCCCCTTCCATCTCCCTCCCTTCTCACTCTCTCCCTCCTACCCTTATACTTCCCCTCTCTCTCTCTCTCCTCTCCCTCCTAATTCATTCCTTAATTCATGGGACTTCTAAAATAACTTTAATGATGTTGATTAAAAAAAAGCTGTAAGTCAAAGAGAATTTAAAGGTGTCATGGGTCGGCGGCTCGGAACATTAATTAACAAATAATGGCACTTATTGCAATGCACTCAAACTGCGCACGCACGCACAAATATTTCGGGTAGTGAGGTGGTGTGTGATGAAACTAAACAAATCGGCATGAAAAGAAAAAGAAATAAGATTTTCTGTAAGTCTCGACATCCTAGTTAAGATATAGGAGGGTAAAATTTTGAAGTGATAGGAAAATCCACACCCGGGGAAGTAATAATGACAAAAAACGGATAGAGTGGCAAGGCCGTTGAGGAAGATGTGCGGTTGTGAGGAAGCAGTTCAGAGGAGAAGAGGGGTGGTGGCGGGGATAATAAGTGAACACAAATATATCTTTTTACACAGTTTAGGAGGAAAATAGGGAAAACGATGATATGGATCATTGTGGCATCATGCGTAGCACTGTGTGGATCCAAAACCTTGAAAACCTTAAATTTAGTAATAACAATAACATCGTCATTTTTGTACCCAATTTATGAACATTTAGTCCTCTTTAAAATTAAGCATTTATTAAATTGACTGTTTGACAAGGGTAATATTGAACACATAATGAAGGATCTTAGGTTTTCCCTGCGAATAGACTGGAGGAGTTCTCGGACTTCCGACCGGGTCTAGGGGCTGGTTAGCACCGACATTTCCAAGAGTAAGTCCGCTATCGTCTTCAGGGTGAAACTCTGAAATTGCGGACTTAACCTTCGAAACGTCGGTTCTAACAAACCTCTGGACTTTGTCGGAAACCGAGAACTCTTCCTACATTAAACACAAATTTTAACGTAGTTTAATGGCATCTGAGATGTGGGCGCAGAGAAAAATGGAGGAAATCGACTTAGAGATAGAAAATCAGACGATGCATTGTACGGCATACATCGAAAAAGTCGATTTGAACGATTCGACTTTCAATTGTTCAATTCACATCTCACCAAAGCTATGGACTTTAAGTTATCGCTGTGTCCCCACGTGCTCCCCTTTTCTATTTCTCTCTCTCTCTCTCTCTCTCTCTCTCCCTTCCTCCCTCCCTCCCTGTCCCTCACCTTTACTCTGCCCCTCCCCCACAAACACACGAAGAAGTGCTCCTCCTGATGGTTTTTAAGGTCGTCTCCCCGCACCCCCCCCCCCCCTGGCCCATCGCCCGCGGGGGACCGCGGTTTGGTCCCCCCACCGGTGGGACGTTTTACT
>WURS02014390.1:0-12222 GCA_011762765.2 Rhinocypha anisoptera | reverse complement strand
TGGCTTCCCACGAAGATGTGGTACCCGAAAAATCACTCAGCTTGTGTCTGGCTGGAGGTGTTCGGAGGGCCATCCCCCGGTCTCGAACCCGGGTCCCCCGGTCAGTAGCCAAGCACTCTACCCACTGGGCTACCACGACCTCTTCGTGAGAAACCACAGGCGGCATAGGGAAATGAACTGGCCCCTCTACCCTGATGTGTGAATTTCCATACGCAGTGGGCTTAGTACTGGGTGAGCTTTACTCTCACTTAACATACCAACCTTCGGGTTGATCACTGTGATTTATTTATATTATGTGTATGAAATATTGTATGTTTAGTGTAAACATTTTTGCAAGTTTGCTTCAGTGATAAGTACGTTATTAGAATTCTCCCGCTTAAATCCACGGTTTTTTGTACAAATCTTGTCTTGCCGACCACAGGGTTAACGTATAGATGATCGTAGTGCCATTTATATTTTCAACGGATCGTAAATTTACCTTATAATATACCTTACGCATACACCAATGGCAAAGGAACAAGTGGAATTTCAAGCTTTTCATTAGACGCTCTCAGTCCCAAGGATTTATTTTTAAATTTTCCTAGATTTCCTCAAGGCCACCGATTGGCAAGATAGGTTTAATTTTGAATTTTATTCCTGTAATTCCAATAATATGGGTGAATTAAGTTATTTAAGCTCCTTTTTGGGAAGAGCAAGCAATTAAAAAAATCCATATCGTGTGCTTAGAGTCTCTGAAAGGATTAAGACGTGCAAATAAATTTCTTTTTCTAGTAATTTGAGATATTTTGTCATATGAATGAGGAACAGTGACAAGTGACAGACTACCAGCGCACTCAAATTAGGCTGGAATGTGGAAAAAAGTAACAAAAGTTTGGATTCAAGTACATCACACGAAAATGAATGGAAAAATTATGGATCTTTGACTAGATCAAATTTTAAAAATCTTTTGAAAGGTTGGATAGGGAAAGACAGAAGTACTGTGATTATTACCAAAGGATTTTACAGGATGATAACATACGGTGCGAGATGAAATAGTTTTTTTTTAATAATAAGATTAATTATGTCATGATAGTAACTACTGATATTTCTCCGAGAACCTTTTCGTGGGGAATTGAATCGTAAAAATGAGCGAAATGTATTTCACAAAAAAATACGGCGCCTAGAACAAGAAAATGCACATAAAATTGCGTATCCAGATGCTACTGAGTATCACGAGAATAGGTTTATTAAACTGGATGCTATGGTATCTTTTTAGAGCGCTTCTAGGCCGAAAAATACTCAACAATTTAATGGCTTAACGAATGATTCTGAGTGAAAGATGAATATGATGGATGAATTAGAAACTTTCAAAGTCTGATTTTAACTCAGAAAAATAAAACTTCCTCCGTACTCGATTGCGAACTTGGATATCTACTCTCAGTTGATGCCACAGATACATTGAGTGTACAATTTTCTAAACATTACGAGAATCGAACAATTGGATCAAATCTAACTATCGCTCAGCATCCAGAGCGAAACACTGGAATTATGGTAAAAATTTATAGGTGAAATACTTATTTGGCCCCAACATTTGGTGACGGGAAGGGTACGGACGAATCACTTTAGGAGTAGTCTCCTAGACAAGCCTAAGATGGAATCCTTCATTGCGTAAGCCCCTATTATACCTCACTCCCAGAGGAAGGATTAGCATATGAAATCCATCTTCCTGATAGGCTCGCGGGAGCTTCCACCTTGAGTCGAAGGAAGTTTGGGATGAAAGATTTTCTGTTCAATTTGCATGCTTCAGCGCTCTCCCGTGCAAATCATTCCCACGCCACCACGCAGCCACATCGCGGATATTATTTCACGGATTTCTGCCTCTATAAACATTTTAATGCGATGTAGAACCCATGTGGTAGCTTTGTCTGCGCATAATCATTAAGACCTCCTCCGTGGGAGAGGATTATGAATTGTTCAGAGGTCTAATGGCACTGATTGAAGACTGGGGCTTATAGGGGCTTGCGGTTTCTGCCTCGGGGGCAATGTTTTGCTATAATTATGTGTTCTCGTTTGTGGTAACTTGTCACCGTAGTTTGAGCAGGCAAACTACCGCCACACTCTTCGAAGTGGAAACGCGTGCACACGACATTATGGAGGGTTTCTTCTAATATATAAATGTACATGAACGGAAGTTTTACAACATTATATTAGAATAATAGTATGAATGGGTATTATACTTCTTGGAGCGGTAGAGAAAAAATTGGGTAATTTCCCATTGAAAGTGAAACAAATATTAAATACTTTTCACATGTGGAAGTTAGGAAACTACCAAAGTCTTATTTTTACAATATTTGCATATTCCACCCATGAAGAAGATGCCTGAAGATGTTGTAAAGCGACTAAAAGTAAATTGTCTTTTTTTCCAAAAGATCGCCAAAAAAATATTTTTTGTGTTACGAATGATTAGTTAAAGTTTTTATTTAAAACGTTACCTTGGGGAGGAAAAGTACATTAATTCAAATCTCGTCGGTTATCATTACTGTTTTAAATAAAAAATGTATGATAAGACACATACTCGTAGTCGTGAATGTGTATAATTATTATCCTAAATTTTACAGTCATGAATGTGTCTGCTAAATTTTAAGGCAGAAAAAATTGTTATTCTTTCATTTTTTTAATCCAAATCCTCTAGGGATGTCTACTTTTGAAAGAAAATTCCCGCAATGGACTCACCAAAAGAGCCCAGTGCTATAAGATGATTTTGATTGTCGCAATTATCCACAGATTTTAAAATATGTGCAAAAGTTGGCATACATTCATTTTGTGGTCGTGGATATATACAATACTTACACGAAGTGTGAAGTCCTAGGTCGTATACTTTATCACAAAGTGAACGTTTCCGCAATTATTTTTCGTAATTGAATAGCGTACGGTGCCCGTGCAATTATGTTACCAACCACGTTCTTGTGATAATCACTTTTAGTTTAAAGATGACAAAAACCTACAAAAGAAAATCTTACTACATAGGTACTATCCATTCCAAGGTCGTCCTCCAGAGGTTTGTATTTCCTAAGAAAAAGAGCCAGAGGAACGAGGCATGCATTCATTAGTTTGTCTCTGCGCCCCCTACATGCCTCATTAACATCGTCCTGCCACTTACCTGATCACGTTCTTCGACCTTACTGAGATTCCTTTTTCTTTCGGCGCTTAGGCTCTATCCTCCACTGCTTTTACAAAGACTCAGGAAATTGACTTCATAATCAGCACTTCACTGATGCTGGAATCATCATAAGTGGATTAAAATCCAGGAAGGGAAAAAATTATAACACTTAAAAGGATACTTTGAAAACCTTTCTCCCCTTGGCTCTTTCTTTGGGATAACGTGATCATCCTTTTTTCTCATATTGAGGGCGAGTTTCTGAGAATTGACATTATTTCCTTTAAATTTCCTCCGGAAACAAATAATTACTCCCCAGCAGTAAGCATAGTTAATGCATAATGCACTCATACATATTTCAAAAGCCTATTGAATGTTGACATCAATTGACACAAAACTGGATGCTGATATTATACATTATTAAATAAAAACTAATACAAGTAAAATAAATGCATAACCAGGCTGTAACGAAATTGTAGGCTCATTTTTGTGAAATGATTCAAATGAAATTTCTTCCGGCCTAATTTGCTAGGAATCATGTTTTCAATACGGCCAATGACGTTTTCTCCTTATATTAGTAACTGTGACCTGTTCACATTTTCACAAGATGCAACGTATAAACTAGCAAGATCAACCACCGAGTTTATTAAATCCGACTACCAGTTACTCAAGGTTATGCGTGCAACGATTCCACCCGTGTTTCACGTCCGCCGTACATACTTTCTCCGTCGGACATATTTTCTATCGTTTGGTGAACACTACGTGCGAAGTATTACTAAAATTATTGTTTAATGCTCACATAAATTCCTTACTACAGAGTTATCAATGTTGTTCCGCTGTACGTTTAGAGGTACTTAGTTTTCCACTATGTACTCCCTTGTATATTGTATACATTTTTTATCGATCCCTCAACTGTGTTTTACCACAAACAAAGCAGGCACCCTGCTCTACTTTTCAAGTGGAGATTTTACAGAAAACACTGCTAGTGTTAGGAACGTGGACATGGGAATCTAATCAAGATCCTTTGAAGAAAATAAGGCCATGGGTGGGTCATTTAAGTGGGCACAGAAAGTTTTACAACCAATTCGGACGACCGAAGAAGAACTTGAGAAAATTTTTTCGGGAAAAGCCGTTGCATCATCGGCGACACTCTTTCGATTATTGAACTGGTCCCCATTACTGAATATTTTTCACAATATTCGAAGCAAGAGAAATAACCGAATAAGTGAGGCTGATCGTAAATTTTAATTTCCACACACGCAGTCAGGGTCGCGTGGTTCGACGCAATAAATGCAGAGCACGCGCGCCGCCCGCTTCTGTACGAGCGACTACTTCTTTCACAAGTCCATAACTCAGCCGCATTGCTGGTGCGATCCAAAGCGGATGCTTCGAAAACCATGAGATATATGAATTTTCAGATTTATACCCGAAACAAGGCGTGTGTGTTTTTGTAAATCAAAAGGTCATCGAATCGGATTCATCAATTATTCGAAAACATTGATTATAACAATTTTCGAAAGATTTATTTTACAGAGGGAATGTGAAAAATATTGTTTTTTGAACTCTCTTGGACTAAATTATGGGCGACCTAATGCTTCATCCTGCAAATGCTCGCAGTCTTGATGAGGAATTAATAAAACCAACTCGACAATATTTTCATTTCATGTTTCTCTTGACACCAAAATAATTGCTTGCTACAAACTTATATGTTAAATATTTAAGTTTGAAAACGCATAACTATATAATGTATTTTCCAAAAGCAATATCGTTTGGATTAATTAATAGCACCAAATTACCAAATATTTCCCATAAAATTTACGTGCGGGAAGCTTTTAATGACGAAAATTATTTTTCTTCTTTTTTTTCTCACAGGGACAAAAGACCTTGAACACATTTCAGCATTTTAAAGAATATTTCCATTGGAAATAATATATTTTGTGGGTAAAACTTAATATCTAGAGTCATTAGAATTCTTGGAGAGCGTAATTCAATGATGGAAGGCGAAAATTACAGTGAGCTCATTAGCTGTCTCCCAATGAATAAACTGGAGTATAAAATCAAGCTAAAAAAATATGGTTTTTGGCAGTCTATTATGAGAGTAAATTTAGAAGAGATTAGACAATTACTATAAATAAAACATCTCGTGTGGAATTGTAAATTTACTTTTCACTGTAGTATGTGTCAGATGCAAAAATCTGAGAATCGATTGAGGAGTTTACGTACGCAGGAAAGATGACTCTAACATTAACATTTTTAAAATCATTCCTGCGTGTAATCAGACATGTGATGACTAATGAGTAGTAGTAGTAGGCAGACATTTATGTGAATTGAATATACTTTTTTGAAACAAGGAACAATATAACTATCAACGAAAGGCGTTATTTGGACTCCAAAATATACAGCACACATAGAAGGTATAACGTTCGGTTTCCTCTCCTGTAATCTTTTCTAACTTAAGTAACTTTTACGGGACGCATTGCTGCATTATTGTATTCTTTAAGTTTCATCTAATGCCATTCACTTGCTTTTCAAATACTGATAACATTTTTTTACGCAGAGCATAGTTCAGCTTTCCTTTCATGGAAGTACGACCGCCTCTTCTCGCCCTCCGCAAGCCCTCACAATCTCATGAAGCAGAAAAAAAGAAAAAAAAAGGAATAGAATTTGGGTCCATCTCGGCCATTGAAACCGACGAAGATTAATGGTCACCGCCCAGCGCCCACGCTAAGTCAAACTGAATGGGAAATAAGAACGCGGGAGAAAATTTTTGAACCTCTCCATCGTTGGGAAAACGTAAAAAAAAGTAATCGAAGGAAATGACCGGTGGGACACAATGAGGAAGGGTTATTGGAATAATAAGGGGTTCGACCCAAAATTAAAGTTTTTTTTTAAATGCTAGATGCAAAAGGTTAGAAGTTTGAAGTTTTTAAAAAGAGAAATGAAACTGAAGATGGCAAAGACATAATTTCCTTTCTATGAAATATATACCTATCGAATGTTGCAGAATATTTTTTTTTTAATAAAGTAGGTATGTTTTTGTAGTTAGCTATAAGGGGATTCAGGGCATGAATTGTATAAAGCGTCGGAATTTATTTATTTGAAAAATAGCCCACAAACAGCATTTCTGCCAATTTAAAGTGGTACATATAACAATACAACATAGAGAACATATACATACAAACAACAACAATTACAAGTTAACAAGAATCAACTGTAAGGGGAGGGGAAGAGATGGTGTTACCAGTTTTCGGATAGGTAATTTAGAGCTAGGTTGGTAAAAGTATTTGAGGAGAGAGAAAACGGATCGATGTTATACGGAAGTGAATTAAGTAGGGAGGAGAGGCGGAATAGAAATGAACGTTTGGTGAGCGATATTCGAGGGATAGAAATAAGGAGTAACGAGTGCGAACGGGTAGGTCGAGTTGGTACTCTCAGATGAATAAGGGACAGGAAGTCGGCGCAGTCAATGAGGGAATTTAGAGTATTGTAAATAAATTTAAAATCTGATTTTATTCTTTGGTTGGGAAGACTAGAAATGGAGAGGCGTCAACGGGCATATTGCGAAAGGGGGGGATACGGTGTTTTACGATTCTACGGAAAAAATTAGTTACACTGTTGAGAATTTTCAGCTTAGATGGTGCAGCCCATATCGGATATCGACCATATGGGATATTAAAATTGGAAATAATATGATATAATAATATATATAGTTAGATATAATTAAATATGGAATATTAAAAAAGGAGAAGATAGAGAAAAGATAAAGATGCTTCCATTCCCCATTTATTAATAAGGTCTCTTTCCAGCATGGAGAGATGATTTCCGTTGATTTTTTTCTAAATGACGCCTTTTTGTTCATTTCAGTGGATTTTACGTGTAAAAAACAAAGTCACAATCTCTAGAGTTTTTACGTGATAATTTCGTAGTTGTTAACATATTAACCAAAATTTGTACTTGGGATGCATGATTTGACTGATGAGATAAAATGTTCGACGCAAAGTAATGAATATTTGAGGAAATAAAAACATATAGCGGCATTACCTAAATCTGCCAAAAGAAATAAGACGTTTCATTTGTAACATCAGGAACTGATATCAAAACGCCCAGTGGTTTAACTCGCAGAATGGGAGCATGCCTCAGCTAAGGATCTTCTTTTATTACGGTAATAAGCATGTAGACGAATTCCATTATTCATTAAGTTATCAATTGAAAATCGTAAATCATACCTTGAGCTCACGTCCACTCTCTTCCTTATATCGTAAAGTCATTTCGTGTTTATTATTACGTAGATTGATTTCCCTCCTGGGGGAGGGAGATACAAAAAAAAAGAGATTTCGCAATAATCCCGAACATCCGTTCACACCTACTCACTATGCGCCGCCTACTTTATTATTCATTTAATCCCTCGACCCCAAGCTCTCTTCACGGAGGGAAAAAGTTTCGCGTGATCGAAAACTCAAGGAAAAGCCTCGCCATCTGGAAGAAGGTAGCGAGTGGAAGCAGATGAATGGTGCGATGAAAGAAGACGTCTTTAAGGGTTTTACGGGAGGCAAGAGGTCCGGAAGGGCAGGGTAGGGGGGGGGGGGGCAAAGGATATCTTTTTTTTTAGCCAGATAGCGATAAATTGAAGAGTGAAAAAAAACGGAAAAAAAGACGCAAGTAGGCATCCCACGGAACCTTTTTTTTCGTTTCTGATGCCCCGAGAGCAATATGTTACCGCCCGCTACTTCCTTCAGGTTAGCCCTTCCTGTCCCCCTTGCACGACTCATTCGGGCTTTTTCACGCCAGCCTTATCAAAAGCCTTGTGGGAATAAAAAAACCTTCACGGGAACGAATCTTTTTAACCATTCCTTTCAATCCGTGGCGAATTCCACCTGCTTCTAGCCCCGACTCGCAACTGTTCGTCCGTTTAGACGTCACGCTAAGCACGTAAGGTCTTCCGTTGCATCGGTTATCTTAAAAGGATACTTCTTAGGAGAGAAGTTTTTCGAGAGGGAAAGCCAAGAAGAATAGCGGGTGATAAGAGACCTTTTGCGATCGGTAGGCTAAGTCCTTTTCAGACCCATCCCACCCGTGACAGTTCGAAGAAAACCACAGTGATGGATAGATTCTGTGGGTTTGGACTTAATCTTCTAGCATCTAGGTTGGTTTTTCCATTTTTCGAGTTAAAGAATCTTTAAAAATTAGACAACACAATGGCAAATGGTAAATATTTATTTAATATAAAAAGTATAATCGACTTACGATCAATAAGTCTGAATATATCAGAATAAATAATTAATTCACTAATCATTATTAGGATAACAGTTACTGCAATCGGAATCATTATTATGAGAAGCAAATATTATTATAGAATGATATCAGAATTTTAAGTACAAAATTATAGAGAACGTGTTTCATAAGTCAGAGGATTAATATAGTGAAGAGAAAAAAACTAAACTTTGTGATTACATTTTACATTTTGGAAACCATTGACATACATTGTTTACTAACTAGAGGGATGTCATGGGAGAATTGAGAGAAGCAGGTAATTGTATTAGGTAGCAGACTTTTGAAGCAATAGAAACATTAAGATAAACCAGGATGCCCTGGAGAACTGGTATAAGCCAATCCTAGGATTAACCAACTGTGAAGACTTTAACGAGGGAGTAAACGCATTGTGCCGATAAGTGAACGGATATTATGTACCGCAATGTGTTGGTCGTATTTAGAAATGAAACTTTGGTGCGAAAATACCCAAAAAACCAACAACTTTAAGGTTGCTTACAATGTCTATTAGCATGGATCACTCCAAACTAAACACTGTATCGTGATAGGGTAACAAAGGTAGCCAAGAAATCGCTTTCATTCCATTAGAAACTTTTTTATTTCCAACATATTTCGCTAGACTATAACCACCTACACCCCAGGAAAATCCGAGAGAGTGTGTCAAAACATGTTGGCAAAACATGCCCGGCACACATATTGAGAATAAATAAGTTTCTAGTGGAATGTAACCTTTTTTCTAGGCTGCATTCGTTACACTTATCTACCGTTCTAATTTTGAAACACAGCATGTCACATCCTATACAGAGCTATTATTGAAGTATGATTTACCTCGCTACTTAACATGACCTAAATAAGTAGGTACTCTATAAGTTACTTCTTTTAAAGCCATTTATAACAAACAGTATAAATTTCTTAAACTTCAATAAAAAATAAAGGTAAAGTCCACATTTAAAAGGGGTTATGGCAAAAATTGTATATTTTATGGGAGGCAATTTATTATTACTAAAGATTGAGGAGGACTTTCTCGCACATGAATCATTTCAAGATTATTGACTATTACCTATAGACCTACTAACAGCACTGAATCCGATATCAAATACGGAGAAATTGAAGCAATTACGTGACATTATGCATGTGAACTCGGAATATGAACCAAAATTTCCAGAATGTAGAATGAACCTAAAAAAAGTCCAACCAAATTTATCACTAAAAACTGAATAAAGCACTGCCACCACACTGGGATTCTATCGTTCTCTGCCCGAAAATAAACCAATTTCACTAAAATAACTGCTGGAATAATGGTAGTTCAAACTATCATTTAGTTTAAAATTAATCTTAACTTAGTTTTTCTTAGGAATCTTAGGTTAAAATGGTTATTAGTACTTAAAATTGAATTTTGCTTCTGCTTGTAAAAAAGGTATAAAATAATTCATGGAAGGATAAGATTAAGGGAAAACTTTCATTTCCCGTGATAAATTAAGTTTCATGCTGGATACTTGGAAGTTACATGGAATTTCAAAAACTTTTAAATCTAGAGAGTACCTCAATAATTTACACATATTTTCTCTTTATTCACTCAAGATTTATTTATTCGAAATCCATGTAGGACACAAAAATATAAACGAGTCTGAATTTTCTCTTTTGAGATCCGAAGAAATTTTAACTTGATACCGACATAAAAATAATAAAAATTCCGAATCCGAAACGTCCTTCGTGATACATTAATGTTTAATTATAATAGAGAATTATTCATCGTGTAGACATCACTTAAGTAAACTCTGTAAAATTTGAAGGTTGAAAAATATTCTTAAAATTATCTTTAAGATGTTTAAGTGAACAGTAATTGGATCTTTCATCTTAATTCATTCCGTTTTCGGCGAACTCTAGCGGTAATTTAACTGATCAAGTAGTCATCAAAAAAAAGAAATATTCAAAGTAAAATCGATTTCAATATTTATGCCCCATCACATGATACCCAATATAAATGTTTTTAAAAGCGAATTAAGTAATTACAAAATACGGATCGACGTACCAAATAACTTTACTTTTTTTGTTATAATGTTTTATATTTATTTTCCCCGATAAAATATTTATATTTCCTTTATTCCACTAAGAATAATTGAAACTATTTTAAACTATGGTAAGAATTAGTCTAAGGCTTAACTGTGAGGAAATCCTTCTGGATTTCTCACTGGATTTATATATATATATACGTATAGTGTGATTTTTCGGTATACCTCACCTGATGATGTCGTTATAAAACGAACCATGGTCGTAATAAATAAAAATATTAGCGCAAATTTAAAGATTATTCTTCTCCAACAATCTTTAATATAACAATTGGTCAAATATCGCATAATTTCCAACTCCCTATCATGTAGGTCACTTAGTAAGTACTTCCTTATCCAACAGGTTACTTTACTAGCTATCTATTCCATCTACGAATATTTACAGAATTTTATGGTGCAGTTAACGAAAGACGGCCCTAGTCACGGACATAGATTTTGCCTTTTACATTTGTCGATAAATCCCCAGTAGTCTCAGTCTGTACGTCGAAATTGCCTTTCGTCCCTGTTAATATTTCAATTTCCGAGTGCTTAATATTCCTTGGAGATGACTTAATCAACTAATCAGTCCAACGCCTTTGGATCATTTCCAAAATTTGATCCTAGCACTTAAAGAGCACACAACCCCATCCGTCACGGTGTTCCATAATTGCGACCTTCTTACCATCACACCTGTTCCGGTCTTGAGTCCCCGTTATAAATTATTCCTTATCCTTGCGCAGGCACACCGAGCAATCCAAACGGAGCATACCCTATCCATTAGGTTCCGGGTTGGACCCTTTTGTCTCCAGAGCCTCACACAAGTGTGATGCTCGTACACAGGATTCCTTTCCCCCGCTAAGGTCGTCATTGCAAGGTTTCCTTCCTTTGATATTGCCACTACCCTGTGGAAAACATTATGTCTATCGAAAGTATTAACAATTCAATCTGTGGCTGGCACACCCACTCTCTTTCACAACGCCTATATACTTCAGTTTCTATGCAATAGGAACTTTCGCGGAATAGTGAAAGGTGACTGGTCCAACGTTTTTTTTTTGGCCTCTTGTACATATAATTCTTCCCTTCGATCTTTCCACCACATATGTCAATTAATAGACAGCCAAAGTTTATAAATTGAGCTGAGATAATGAAAGAACTGATAAAGTGAAAATTCAAGAAAGTGGAAACGCTTTGACCCCATAATAACAACGGTGCAATTAGTATATAATATTTCTCAAATCTAAGAGCGTTTTAACTTAGACTAATCGTGTCACCAAACGTTAATCATTCCGAAGTATCCGAACAATGATGATATGACGCTGACTAATACTGAGAAAAATAAATGAAATTTTTTATTAGGTATGTTGTTATATTTTGATTTTCGAGAAGCAAGAAGGCTAGGCTAAATAGCAAGCTAGTAGAGAATAAATTAGGACAGGTAGAAAAGTTCAATTATTTTGAATGCATCATGGAGGAAAATAGACGTAGTGTCATGGATATTAAATGCATAATTGTGTTAGCAAAAGAGGCCTTTGCGAAAAGGAAAGAATTAATAAAAGGGACCCTAAATAAAGATTTGAAGAAAAGATTAGTGAAAACCATAATATGGATCCGAAACCTGGTCCATCGGGAGAAGATAAGGAGCAGATATTGGAGGCTTTTGAGATGTGGGTTTGGTGACGGATGGAGAAGGTGGAGTGGACAGAGAGGAAAACGAACGAAGAAGTTTTGAGAATGGTAGGGGAGGAGAGGCGTTTTCTGCGAGAGATCCAA
>WURS02014379.1:0-12222 GCA_011762765.2 Rhinocypha anisoptera | reverse complement strand
GATAGCATCAACAGGTAGGCACTCCACTCTCTCTTGAATTGGTTCTCGTAGTCCTCCAAGAATCTATCTTGCTCGTCTGGGGGGAACTGGTCCATCTGCACATGGTGTGGGACGTGACCCCCCGGGGGAAGGGAGGGGGTCGCGGCCGTGGCAAAAAGTGTCAAATCTTAAAATCCGTGCCCATCATGATGCAATTGTCCATGCGTGCGTATGTGCGGTCTCTCGGAGGGCGCGGCGCATCTGCGGCTTCCTTCCATTCCACTCGGAGCTCTTTCAATATGGAACGAAATTAAATCATGAATATGAGGACTCCTTTTCTTTTCCCCACAAGCAATCATATTGTAAATATGTGTAGATGCAGACGGCAAGGTATTAACCTTGTAAAGTGAAACATTTTTTGCGAGATTCACAGGTCCAACGCGGCGGACGTCTCCGGAAATTATCCGGCATACCGGGATATTACCGGTATGCGATTTTCTCTGAGGCAGATCTTTCCCGAAAACCGCTGGCGGCACAAATAATGGTTTTGCGCCATTCCTCCAACCTCCAATGCGTGAATTTTAGAACCCCTTTAGTGTTGTATACAAATTCGAGACCCCGTATTCTTTTAAAATTTCATATTTGCAGGTTGACCTTTTCAGGTGACACTTTCAAGCGCCGTATTTAGGTGTCCTCAAGTCAATCGACTGTATTGCTATTGTAAATGGTACTAATTGCTTCAAATCAGTTATCCTTAACAGAGGAGGCGCTAGAAGAAATCCACCAGAAAATGTGGTAGGGTTCAAGGAATTTAAAGGAGAGAGAGCGTTAATACTCTTTGTATCTAGGAATATAATATCTCCAAACCTCAAGTAAGCTTACTATCTGCAGGATGAAATTCTCCTGAAGGGGAATTTGTTGGCATCTTCTACCGGGTAGCTCTGAGATCCATTTTTGCCGCCATTAAAACGCCAGGAAACAACTGTATGGAGGATAATGAACGTTATTTGATTGATCTCCAGTCAGAAAATTAGTCTGCAATAATTCCTAATACTGTCAAACAAACGAAACATTAATTATCAATATGGCTTGAAGATTTCTCACCCTTCAAGATTTCCGTACTTCCTACAGTCGGGATTTCACTCATTCGGACGAGTATGGACGGTTTCTTTAGCGCGCATATGCGAGGAACGATATTTTCCTCACACTCTGCATTGACTCTTGAATTGTATTATATTTTATTGAACTGTATTGACCTTATACAAAACACTTATATCTTTGTACTTAACACATTTTTATAACTTCTTCTGCAGAATTTTGATAGGCATAACATATCTTTATACATAACACTTATACGTATACCTTTATTGAACACATTATAAATAAATAAATAAAGAAGGACGGAAATTTTATTTAAATATCACTTGGATATAATTCCATATCGGTAGTGTTTGGATATCGTGAACCAGTTCTCCAAAAGCGTATCAATTCTTGAAGGTAATTTGGCTTACATTGAGGTCGTTTAATGTATAATATATATATTAAAAGACTTTTGTTGAAGTTTGTCAAAAAAGCGAATGTTTTACTTAAAATTTGTGTACCGATTGTATTATATGGATTGGATCCTCGGATCTACCGTATTAACCAGGGGGTAACGTGCTCACCGGCTTATTTTATTTTTTTGAGGAGGTGGTGTGGAAAATGCATCCCGGGTTCAAGTTCCGCCTTGGGCATGGGTGTTGTGTCTGTCCAACAGGGTTTTCTCTATGATTTGAAGAGGTGCAAATTGATCATAGCCGTCGATGCACCCAGTAATAAAAAATCCTTGGAACCTCGGCTTTTCACGCAGAGTGTAATAATGGTCATAATTTTGAAGAGAAAATATATATCGAAACTTAAAATAATACGGTCAAATTATTTCTATAATATTGATTATGATAGTTAACTTACCAGTTAAAATTGGTCGGTGACGAACTGATGACGACGATTATCGTGGAAACCGGTCGCGTTTTTCTTTTCTCCTGTGGAAATATACACAAGTGAGACAACCTCTATTTGTTTCATAATGAAACTCCACCAGGTGACGGCATCTTCAGTAAATTTTGTGTTAAACACCAAAATGCAATCCTACACTACGATATTAAACGATTGAATAAATTTAAAAAATAATTCCTTAAATTATTCAAGCTAAATCAGTAGGATATTAACTTATAAAAAAGAGTATTTTCTAAAATTATTTCTTTAGCATAAGATAGTATATCACATTTTTATTCTCTCATTTACACTTTCCATAGGTAAGCTCTGTGCAATTTTATTCTCCAGGCTAGTGCCATTTGCAGATGTTAGTTATTCCGATAGAAATTCTACGTTTTTCTTATCTCCTTGCAGAAAGTTCTGCTTACAATTCTCTTCATACTTACAATCCCCCTTCGTCTTCTAAAATATCTAGAAACTTTTACCGCTTATTCAATGGTAATAATTCTCTTCTAGTTCCTATTCTTACCACATTCTATTTAATAAGGATCTTCTTCATTTGTATGCATATCTCTTTATGAAAGTAATATTATGTTGGTTGGTAATCTACCATTTAAAAATTGTAAGTGTGACATATTATTTCTTTTATAATTTTTCAAATTTATTATTGTATGAATTGAGGTCATTCTACTGATTTTGTAAGTCTTCATTTTGGATGGAAAGGTTCCTTCCTTATAATACAAACCAATGCTGTTCATTCAAATTAATCCACAAGAACGTTTGCAAAAAAAGATCAAATCTCAGTGGCTGAAAAATAATCCTAATATGTTCATCATTATTAGTATTTCAATCTGAAGATTGATTGACTGCAACTCTCCATCCTTTTCTATCCTCCTTTTGACATATGACAGCAGTATGAAATTCGCCTTTCAGGAGTGGAAAGTATTATTATTCCTTGTCCCATATGCGATTTCCCAGATGGTATTGGTACGGAGAGAATCACTCAGCTTGGTTGTAGCTTGGAATTTCACAGTCAACAGCCAAATTCGAAACGGACTGTACGTCAGTCAGTCAGAAGCACGAATATCTACTCATTAGGCTAACGCTCCTCCACGTAAAGAGTACCTATATGTACGAAAATGAAACAACTCTAATGTATAAAAGAAGAGAACGTATCTACAGCAGGCACTGAAAAATAAAGATTTCAGCAGAGCAATGGGTCTTGGGTGTTCTGTGATTTGGTGGACGCGTAATTAATATATTTTTCGTTTCGTGCCTTGTTGAAGAACCATTCTAAATATTAAACGATGCAAAGGTGTATTTATCAGGTCATCATAAAAGACTTGAACCCCGATGTAAATGTTTCATGTTAGGACCTTAATCTCCCATCGAACCCTGATAAATACCAAAACATATTCGTTTTGGCAGTAGTAGTATGTCAACTCCAATAATTCTTTCACATTTCAGATCTTTCACATTCACACACACATATCTTTGAGGAATTTTTCAATTTATTAAAATTGGTATAATTTCATGATAATCTTATTCTCTCATTTACCACTCTTTGAAATGACATAATTTCTTCTTAAGTTTAAACTCGTTTCACATCTCCCTCTAATGTGTTACGATACGACTCCAGATAAAATATCAGTTTGTTTCTAGAGTCTATGAATTTGAGCAAATATGTGAATTATTAAATACATATGAAACCGTGTATGAATTAAAATGTATATATGAAAGTAATACTTCACACATGATTTTCATTTCGAAAATACAATGTCGGTACCGTATGCTCAAAGGATTTTCATAATTGCCTCCATGGGGTCGATGCACAGTCGATTCAGCCCCTCCAGTCGATTCTTTTGTGTACATTTCGAGTGATCGACTTTTATGTATGGCGTTTAAAATATGTGATATGTTATCTTTAGGACGTCAGAATGGGTCAGTATCCGATTTTTCTCTCATTGTGCTTTTAGTATTTGTTGATAAAAATCTGGCATTAAAGACGAAGTCTTCACACTGACAAAAATTGCGTTGTTACAAGCACATAAGCCGTACACCGCAATTATAGTGTGCATAAAGTGTCCTTTCATACTAAATTTGCATTGATGTTTTAATGAATACCACCCAAACTCATTTCACGAAACAGTAAATCTTTATTTGTAAATACATATTCTGATGACAAGACAACAGAGTCAAAAAACTATTTATACTACAAATGGTGTAATTGCAAATATGGATAATTATATCGTTTAATAATTACTTTTGAAGACTTTTACATTGATTTGTATATCTGAGATCTGACCCCACTTAAGTTAAAAGTTTTCCACAGCATTTACTTTGATCGGTTTATTGAGTCGGGTCATAAGTTATTAGTGGCGATGCTGTTTGGATGTAATGACCAATAATTGAAAGAATGAAGTTTCTGTAGGAGAAAAGATCGGAAAATAGGGAGTGATATACATAATATTTTTAGTAGCTTATATTGTGTCTGCCCCGGCAGCATTTTTAGCTTTGGCGTAACTACTATACATTAGAAGTATGGAGCATAATAATAACCGCTTCTGATTCTTCGGTATAGTAAGCAATATATGTACTGTTTGCATTATGTTATGCTTCATTTTGTGTTTACTATGGTAGACAATAAACTAGCCATTGTGTGTTGACAAGCTAAATATCAATAAGATATGATTTTTATGTGAGCTATGACTCCTAATGTATTTAGTCCTTATAATAGTTGTTCCTATTTGTTTCTAGTAAGCTCCAGAAAATTATCAAAATACCCAACCATGGAGCAAGATGTTTCTTCCCAAAATCTGGAAGGCTTCAATATGATACTATTCATTGCTGAAACTATTGGATTTCTTGTTGTGGTTCTCATGACAGTATGGTTGTATGTATATCGAGGAGGCTTTGCATGGAGATCAGCACCGGATTTAGAATTCAATTGGCATCCCCTCCTAATGACGCTTGGAATGATATTCATGTATGGAAATGGTATGTTGTCATTACTGTTTTTTATTCACATCAAGAGTAATTAACCAGTGATAATTCATAATATCATTCCAGTTGAAGAATTTATTATTTGGAGTTCCATTACTTCGCCATCATTTTTTTAAATAGTGCTCAAAGCCAATACAGGCATATATTTATTAAAACTTGTTTAAGGAAATTTGAACTCTTATTTTTCGACCACATAATAACCTTTTTCTGCCTGTACAATTGGGGCATTACTTTTTTTAAACTATCAAGTGGGTAAAGTATGAGTATTGTGAATTAATTTTTTCCTTCATTTTTACTTTTAATCTCTCATTTTCATAATAGGTGTTTTTCTCATGGTGGGTTTATGCTATATGCTATCTCCCACTGCTAACAATTGTCCCATTTTTCCCAGGCTTATAATTCCCAAATATTCTAATTATATTTACCTTAAAATATGAAAAGAATTCTTTTATCATACTTAAACATCAATTTCACCTTAAGACAGAATAAAGCTTGGGTTTCACAAATTTAACTAATCTCAACAGTAGAATTTTTTAGAACAGCCATATTTTTATGCCTCATGAAGTTTTAGTGCTTACTATAGTCATAGCTATATCCCTAATATGTCACAACTTTATTACTTTCAGTATTGTTTTGGTTAATGTGGCACTATCATTGAATGGTTGATGATTTATCTTTATGCCTTCAAGCAAAAGACTTGTTTGAAATTCTCCTGAAATTGTTTTGAAATTATTCCTACACTATTATCAATGCAGTTTATGGTGAGGTCCCATTTTTGGCCATCCACATCTTTTCTCCATTACCTCCCATTCTGACAAGTTATACTGGTGAGCAGTATGTACTCCTGCTAACCCAAAGGTCATGGGATCAATTTCTGCTCTGGGCATGGGTGTTTTTAAAAATTGTAATCATAAAATAATTGGTTAAATTTTTGAGTGAAACTTGAGGAGCAAATTTTGCCTAAATGAATACTTTAATGCTAGTATCCTCTATTCTACTTCCAGTCCTCTCATCCCTTCATTGTCTCTTAATGATAGTTACTGTGTTTCTTTTACTTTGGAAAAGAAGTTGGTCTTTTCTGATAGCAAAAAGTTGGCAGGGGAAATGCTTATCCATGTCAGAGGATCCTAAAAAATTGCTGTTATAAACCAGAACCCACTTTTAATTTCAAATACAACACCGGAAAATAAAATGTTGCTGTATCCTGGCCTGAGAACATTGATAGTTAATTCCCAAAATCCAAGATGGCCAAAAGTTTTCTCCCATATCGTAACTCTGCATAAGAAATAATTTCTGCTTTGGCTGGCAGTTACCTTCAACCATTTGTTCATCCCTTCCCCTCCTACATCAAAGACTTACACATTTACGTAAGAGTATTGCTTATAACTACACCAAGAAATTTTGTGTAAGATGATTGGGGTACTGTGAGGTCATTGATATATATTGCATAATGTAGGTTTCTCTTTGCCTTGATTCCATCCCCTTCACCCCTCCCCTACTTAAATCTTCACCCTGCTTGGTTTCATACTTACCTGATTATAATGTAACAAATCAAATCCAGCCAAGTAAATAAATATTTTTAACTATTGGAAAACTACTATATCCATTATAACAGCACATTATTATGTTTAAATTCCACCACATCATACCTGAAACTATGCTTCGTTAATTCCAATTGTTCTTATACCAACCTCTAGCTTAGTCTCCTCATCAAAAAACCCTCTTTTCAGTTAGGATTCATTGATTCCTCCACTACACATTTCACTATCCTCTTCACATATCATGTTCCTGGATGTTGACATATTTCTGCTTGTTGACAAATCCCATTCATTTATCCACATAGAACCCACCAAGAAACGGCAATATCTTCATTTCACCAGCTGCTCCCCATCACAAACTAAATGTTTAATGTCCAACTACCTCCCCATCATTGACTATAGCATTTCCAATAATCCTGATTCCCTCAATAAATTCTTCTCCAGCCTATCTAAATTGCTCCTTCTTCTTGGCGATTTAGAGTTTCTTCTTAACAAAATAATCATGTTCTTCTTACACACAGAAATCCTTCCCAGAAATAAACACATTCTCAAAGATCTTTTCATCATCCTCAGAAATCACCAAGTTTCAACCAGAATACTACCTCAGAGTAATTTTCTTTCAGATGTCCTCCTAACCCCTCAGACATTTTGAAACCACATAAGAATCATTCTAAAGCATCCAACAAACCCAAATCACTTCCATGCAAATGCCATACTTCACCACTCCTCCAACCACCCATTTGCTCCAGCCTACACATGTACTATTAATAATAGTAAACTTCTACTTTCTTTGTTGATCAATGACCCACAATGTCTTGCCAGACCTCTTACCAGTTAGTTTCTCCTTCAGCTGTTAATGTTTACTTAGAGTCAGACATCCTAAGTCAGTCTCATTCTGTTATGTAATTATATAAATATGGTAAGCATACATCAATTTCACCATCACTTTTGTAAATCATAATTTTTTTACAGGTATTCTAATCTACCGAGTGTTCAGGTGTCGAAGAAAGAGAAAATTGAAGATTGGACATGCATTCATCCATTTTATGGTTTTTGTTTTGGCTGTAATAGCACTTCAGGCTGTGTTTGATTCTCACAATCTTAAAGCAACACCAGTTCCTAATTTGTACAGTCTGCACAGCTGGATCGGCCTCATTGCTGTAATCCTTTTTTCTTGCCAGGTGAGATTAATGTGCCTTTTATGTTGACAAACTGTTAAATATTTATTGAAAGGTGTAGAGCAAATCATGTATATATTTTGAGATTTAATGTCAAAGATAAATTAGGTAATATTGTCTCAGATAGTGTTAGTAACAATGTTTTATCATGCATTCATTCATTTTTACTTTTTTCTGGACCATCTATTCATGGTCTTATTCAATGAATTGATTACAAAAAACAGAGACATCATTGAGCTTATTTGTTTCCAAACTTTGGTAATTATTTGTCAAAAATTTTATTTTTTCTTATCCTTAGGTTTAACACTTGGCTCTAAGTAAAATTAGGTCTAATTATCTAAAATTTGAATTTCTAAGATGAAACCAAGGCCCCAATTTGTGGCCGAAATTGTAAGGAGGAATGAATTATCAGATCACTGTCTTATGATAACTATAATTAATGAAAATATGTCAAACACTCTAACAACGCTTGAAGAATGGCTTTTAATTCCTCTAGCCATCTTTATTAACACGATAAGGTTGCAATAGTACTCTGTTGTAAGCTGTCTGGCGCTAAATGAAGTAAATATTTTTTTTAAAGCATCAGCAGAGGAGCATCAATGAAAAATATAATGCCTCTATATCATAGCATCCATCCCTGAAGCTTTGGAATTTTTTTTCATTTCCTCAGAAGGGCTGTCAAAATTGCTCTTAGTGTTCAATTGCAGACCCCATAAAAATCGATAGTAAAAAATGCTTCCAATTAAGATCAGTCATTAAATTAGCACCAAGTCCTGTGAAGTAATCAGACAGAAAGGATAGATGTATTCCTCACAGTGTATTAAAACAATCAGATAATCATTGAAAAATGGAACATTGGAGATAATAAAACTGAACCTATCACTTTTTTCCCCAAATACCTTAATAAATTTATTGGTCTCAATATTAAGAAATACCTTGGATAAATTATACACAAAGAAGGTTAAAATGGTCACTTAGGTATGTCACACACCTATTGTATGACAAAGCTTATCAGAAAAATAGAAGAGATGCTATCAAGTATGTACTTATATTATGTAATTATGATAGCAATTGGCCACATTTGGTAAGTCATTTAGTTTAAAGAGTTGGAATGGTTTCATTAGGAAATCTTTGATTATCTAACATTAACTAGCATCAAATGTTTAAAAATGATAATGACAGAAAGAATGACATTATTGGCATGTTCAAGTCATTCAGGTTCAAGTTCATTATTGATGGCAGAAGTTTATGAAGTTGGCTAATATAGTAAGGAACTTTGAAACTAATGAACCTTATGAAAATTTTGGTGAAGTCATTTTTGGGTGTGTTTTATTTGTATAAAATTGTTCCTACCCATACTTTATAGTTTTGATTAAATTTTTCAATTCCTACTAGCATTAAAAAACAAGTCTTTATGCATTGACTAATTTCTCTATTTACAGTGAAGAAAATTTTGTAAGGTTTGTGGTAGTAAAAGCCTTTTTTTACCTTAGTTATGAATGATCCCTTCAAGAGATTTATTCTTCCTATATTTCATCTACTACTGTTAACAATGAACAGTTTTTTTAAGAAAAAACATAAATAGTAACAATTGTTGCAAATACAAAAATAACAAACAAATGAGTAACTATAAACAAAGTATAATAGCCATAGAGTTATAATGGGTAGAGTGAGCCTCCTGGCTACTCAGTAGAGAGAAAGCTGTTCCATCCTTGAAATCATATGGCTTTTCCTGTGGTGCACGATTGGTTTAAACATAAATTTCATCTACACACTGAACTGTTAATGCTCTAGGGTATTTAAGTAAAACAGACTTTAAATTTGTCGCAATATTAATACATTGTGTATTGTAATACATATGGGCAATCCCCAATTTCAAATACACAAATACAGTTTAATGAGTAAATAATATATAAAATTTAACATAATAGTACAAAATTACCAGTTCAGACTATCAGAAATCAAAATAAACATAATATCATAGAGAAACAAGTATCAAAGAGCAAATATCAACAGAAGCAAAATAGACAATATATATAATTAACACCTTAATCACCTATGTGTGTACACAATTAGCATTAGTTCAATAAAATATAATTTATACAATTATTATTAGATTTGAAGAGGGATTAAGTTAATATTAGTGGGGAAATCTAACCTCAGACTGATCAAAAATCTGAACCGGTATCTAACCCTTCATCATTATTCACTTATTGCTGTACACTGTCATCACACATTCAAATTTAAGGAGCACAGAATTTCAAATGCAAACAGGGAAGTTACAAATTTTCCATTCAAAAAGTACTACAGAACTTTAGAAAACATTGTGACAACAAAATCATACTCAAATTCACGACACCAATATTATACAATCAAACAAAGACATGAAAAAACCACAAAAAATAAAATTAATTTCTAAATATGTGATGGTTCTGTTCTTGCATCAGGATTAGGTTATTCCCAGAAAAGAATAATCAGTCAGAATTTTACTCCTATGGAACTCTTAATATAATTGAATAAACAAAAGGTGCAACCATGATATCTTGTCATCAGTCTCATGACCAATGATTGCACTATGAGCAGAAACCAAAACTCACTCTAACTATTACTATAACTCTACGATAATAATCTAATGAATGATGTTGAAATTGCTACTTCCAACAGAAAATACACTAATTGACCAGATCTTGACATCTTTATGGTTCTCCAAACTAAACCCCAAACAGTTTTATACATTACATGCATGTGGAAATGTCTAAAATTTAATTTTTTAAATTAATTTTACTCTATCCTTTGTAACCCTTCTTTGCCCTTTTGTAAAACCATGCTGAGGCCCCTCAAACGTAGGTGTTCCAGACCTCTCAAGCACTGAATGTGTCCTGGTTACATAATTTCATGGACTGATGCAACAACCAAGACAAGGGCTCATGATCATTTTGGACATTGTCATCTTCAGGATCACATTTTCTTATATCTAACATTTATGAATTCATTAACATCATTGTAATACAGTCCTTATGTGAAGCCATTTTGAAGCTTTTATCTTGTCATTAAAAATGGAGTTCCCTAATTTTATCTCCTCAGAGTATTGGAGACTTTTTCTTTTTCGTTATTTATATTTAAGTGTTAAAGTTTTCAAAGATAAATCATATACATATATTGTGCTTAGATATCTTTAAAATTTTTGTTTTTTAGCATGGAAAATATTTTTAAGAGCATTGGAAAAATTATAAAATCCACATCCATTGGTTTTATCAAGAAATATTGAGATTTTTCATTGCCTTCTCTTCAGAAAGAAAGGTCCAATATACTCTTCATCTAAGCTGTTCAAAAAAATTGCCTAAACTTGCAAAATATCATCCACCTCCCAGAATCAAGCTAACTTTGAAAGATATCATGTTGAAAAACCTTTTATTGGCATTAATAACTATGTCACTGATTTACCATGAATGTAATTTTATGAAACTTCTGTTATTCAATGAATTTTTGTTGAATTAATTACATATTCATTATCACTATGTTTCTGAGTATATGTTATTCTTACATGTGCATATTTCTTTTGGCCTAGGTGGAATGACAAAATCAAATTATTAAAATGCTTTTTTTTTAGGTAAATAAAGATATTTGAGTAAACAAAACGACTTTTTTATTAAAGAATTTAGCATACAGTATAGCATTCTAAAGAATTCTGACAGTTTGAAAAATAATATATGTACATATATAGCATAATCATGGACCAAGAAAAATTAGTTTTAATTATAAGCTATTTGTAATGAATTCCACCTATTATTCTCGAATAAGTCTCTTAAAAGATTTTCTAATGCTCATATATTTACCAACAGGCATTATACCAGTTAAGAACATATGAAAAACTTTTTATATTGACATAATCATTATAGTATATCATTTGTATTGTATCTAAATATCATTAGTAGTATAAGAATGTTTGCAGATGACTGCATTCTATACAGATTAATCCAAAGCACATGCGATGCTGAAATGTTGCAAAACGATTTAATTACCTTAGAGAATTGGGCAAAGATAAATAGAATGGCCACTAACGGAAATAAAACAAACATCAGATTTTGCAGGACGAAAAAGCACCAAATCCATTATCAATATTCCATCGAAGGTGATATACTTAAAGAATGAAAAGACTGCAAATACCTAGATATCATTCTTACAAATGACCTAAACTGGGGGCCTCAGGTGGAAAGCGTTACCACGAGAGCATATAAGGCTCTAAATTTTATTAATAGAATGCTGGGGAAATGCTCGCGGGACACCAAGGAACTTTCTCACAAAACCTTTGTAATACCAATACTAGAGTACGGGGCTTTATTCTGGGATCCCAAACTGTCATGATACATTAAAACAATTGACAGGTTCCAAAGGAGAGCGGCGAGGTTCGTTATGGGCAATTATGTAAGAAAGGCAAGCATGACTGAGATGGTCAAGAAATTAGGCTGGGCATCCCTTAAGGACAGAAGGAAACAATTCAGGCTAAAGGCTATATTCAAGGCTTATGTAGGAGAAACAGCGTGGGTAGA
>WURS02014369.1:0-12222 GCA_011762765.2 Rhinocypha anisoptera | reverse complement strand
TACAGGTGGGCGGTGGCGAGCGTCTACTTTTTCGCGGAGGGAGCACTTTCGAGGAGTCCTCCTTTTCAAAGCATGTGCCCGTCGTCGTCGGGGAGTCAATTCGATTCTAATATATTGAGGCGATATATATTTAGATAGTAATTTCAGGATTAACACTGAGAAATTCTTACATTCAGAACAACAGAAGAAAAAAACACTGTGATTTCATCAATCAATTTCTAAAAATATTTGTGAAATTGCAGTGCTTTTTCTCTTCTGTTATTCTTCGAGGCGTATTATCTCGAGTGTCCGAACCTTAAAAGGGTCGCTCTGAATCTCGACGAGTGACGATTCCTGATTACACGGCCGCGAGCGGAAAAAAACTATCATCACGCCCGTCTCACCACTCGAGAAATATCGTCGAGATAATTAAACAATCGGACCGAAATTTGAGCTTCCATTTGACAGAAAAGAACGCAAACGGAAAAAATGTTTGCGGTCGATTGCACAAAAGTTTGCAATGTTCACCGTTACATACGCGGAGTTAGAACATTTTTCAGTAATTTTAGACCTTCGTTTAAAAAAATAGTCTTTATTTAATATCTACTTTCCTGCGAAAATTAAGGTTAGAAAACCTACTGTCGTTCCACATGATTATTCGAAGAATTCCGTTCGATTGTTATTCAAAACTGAATTAAATTTAGTTATACTGAAGATATGGTAATAATCTGGAAATTCCCAGTGTTAGAAAAAAAGTGTGGTTGCCTACCTTCCTAATCACTTATTCGGAGCAGCAATTTCAGAAAACATCTTCCTTTACAGCATGGGGACACATTGTGGAGAAAAAAAAATTCCCCTCTCTCTCTCTGGTTCCCTGTCGCTGGTGCCTCGACCAGCTGGAGTCAACTTTTCCTCATCCGTCGCAAGACATATGGACCATCTGCGTGTCCAAAGGAGGATTTCACGGAAAGCGATCGTAAGGAACTAATCCTGAAATAGTTTCATTGGGAAACGCGGAGACACGGAGTGTCTCCGCAAATAAATCCTCTTTCGGTAAACCCTCATTACGTCCTCTTTTTGGGTTCATTTTGTTCGTAAACCATTGCAATCCCTGTTGCGACTTAGTGAGAAACGGAAATATTCCACAACCATGCACAAAACTAGTTTAACACTTAGTGCGTTAGTGTTAGTCTTGTTTAATTCACCTTGAGGATCTCACAACTTTGGCAGTGAAATATAACGTTAAGTTTACCCTTTCAAAGAGTTCCCCCGGAATAAAAGCGCGTTGTCTACGCTTCCTTCTCATTTTGAAAACACTAACTAGGAATCCATCGCAAACGTCGAAGATCTGGACAGAAATTCTTGGAAATCGAGAGACGTCACTGAAAATGACGCACACGCGTCATGTTCACTAACGAGTCACCTGATACGCATCAAGATTTGAAAACAAACTCAGGCCCGTATATAATATTAATTATAATGATTTTAGAAAAGGTAGTCGTCAGTGGATGTCCATCGAGCAGTACATAGACTCTACCGCCACCGGACGGGTCGCCGAGTCAAAATCTCCGTGACACCTCTGATCACCTCCGGCACCAGCACAAAGATTTCCTAGATCACAGGTGGCACAAGAGCACAGGAAGTGTCCCTCCTCCTCATCGGGTATTGTCCTGATGCGTGAAGTCTCACCACACGACTCATTGATCTCAATATGCATATGTTGATCCTACTCTACCCTCAGCCGCGCCACCAAGCGAGCTTAGCGGTCGATGAGCCGATTAGAATGGTCGATCGGTGAAAAATCACGGCGACGTGCAACAGAGAGGCTGCTTCTTCCGCCTAGTTAGAATAATCATTAGACCAGAAGCTGGATTCCTTCTCTCTTAAATGGCTACATCTCTGATATGGCAAATCTCTTTCTTATAAAGTACCTATTTCATGATTAAGCATACCATATGTTGTACTGAAATTGAAGATTAATTCTGCTAATACAAATTATACATAAGCTTTTATTTAAAAATGTGTCTTTCACATATTTGAACAACCTCACTATTTTGGTTTTATTATAATTTATTTGAATTGCACAATTCGCACATTCATCCCATAATACATTCATCAATGTAAATTGATTAATATTTTACCATCAGAAAATGTAAGACTTTATTAGTACATGAGGTCATGGTAGCTATGGGTAAAAAGCACTTGGCTAGTGAACAGGTGACCTTGGTTCAAAACCAAGCCGACTGGGTTAGCCTTGTGGGTAGCATGCTCACCGGCCAACCCAAAGGTCATGGGTTCGAATCCCACCCAGGGCGTGGTTGTTGTGATTGTCCGGATGGGTTTTTTCTAAGACTTGAAGAGGTGCAAAATGACCATAGCCATCGAAGCACCCTATAAACAAAAATATTACTACTTCAAGACCAAGTGGTAAACCTGGACACCTCCAACTAAACCCAAGCTGAGCGATTTTCTGGGCAACAGATCTTTCTGGGGAATCACAGAGTAAGGACCTGACCCCTCTTCCCTGGAGTGTGAATTTTCCCATTCAATTAGGCTTAGTTCTAAGTGAGTCCTGCCCTCCTTAAACAGACCTTAGGGTTGAAGACTATGGTTTTTCTTGTAAACCTACTTGCCCACCTTAACTTCTATTTGAAGATCTTCACCATAAATTACCTCAATTTTTGTTTCTGAATACCGACTGGTCAAATGGGTAAATGAGCAAAATTGGACAGCACTGACTTACACATACATATTTGTGTACCTCTGCCTAACCCAATTCACCATCTGCTATCCTCCCTTTTGCAGCATCAGTCATAGAGAAACTATAATCTCGTAATCCACAGAATAAAACCATTCTGGTTGTGTTCTCTATATTCCATTCTATTAATGTTATCAATACTTTTCTAGTCTACCATGTTCTTCTCTTATTCCCAAATTTGGATTATTTCTCACGTATGAATTTTTCAGCTCCCTTCTTTTGTTATAGAAGCTGTAATGTATCAAAATTAGCTACTGAGATGCTGTATTCTCTCAGGAGTAACCACTAAGACATATTTGGTGAAGTAAATATTTCTCAAAAGGATGTAAACAAGTAACAGCTTTTCTCACATGCCATATACCTTTTCAGGCCACATGTTCACATTCTTTCCCATGGTCAGTGCCAACATGTCCAGTGTTATCTCCATAACAGCCACCACCTTAACATTATTAGGTACTTTAGAAGTGGAAACTTTGGCCTAAGCTGTCTGCATTAAAGATAAATCATTGAAAAATTGGAGGGTCATGGCTGTTTTTTTTCCTAGTGAAATATCCTGTACAGGTTGTTTCCTGAAAGAGGTGGTCAGTATATTGAGAAAAAATAATTTAGGAGACATTATTTCACTGCTGAAAGGTTAGATCCAAGTTGCTTGGGCAACATGCAACACCCTATAAATTCATAGGTTAAACAATTTTATTGGTATTGTTAATACCATCAATGATCAATTTAAATTGCTCGTTAAACAGTTAGTTAACATCAATGATCTTTACTTCAAAATATTAGATTAGCAGAGGTAACTATCGCTTTATACCACCTTCCTCATACTTCCCTTATTGACACTGATGAGGAGATTGGCTTAAATTTTGGAAAAAGAATTTTAAAAAAGAACACACAGGCTTGACATAAACAGAGTATTGCGATACAGTGAATAACATACTTACATTCCTTAGGAGAAAATATTTCAATAATGAGAGAATGTTCCTCCAAAAAAGGTGTGTTTCTGTCATGAATGTGATGAATAAAATAAATTTTGTGGTTTAAAAACAAGTTGACTTATAGGTTTGTGGAAAGTGATTCTTTATTCATACTAAAATTCTGTATGTTCATGTTGGCCTAAAAAGTTTAATCGGGTGAACCAATTCTTAATAAATTAGTAGGATACATAATGGTAATGAGATAAATATTATAAAAAACTCCTAATAAATACTAAATTTTGAATAACTTGGACAGTCATCTATTTCTGTATTAATTCATTCTATTCCATTTTGATTTTCACAAATATATTTCAGCGCATATCTTAACCTGAAATTCAACTTTCAGAATAAATTTGTAAAAAGCAAACACACCATATAGTCACTCCATTGGCCATTTTGAAATGTTTTCACTCCCAAATAAGTAACTGAGAAAGTAACCCATGAGATTTGAGAGTAACATGGCACTTTAAATTTCCAGTAAATCAAGCACGGGAGAACTCAGACAAAAAAATCAAGTATATACTACAACACTTGTCTGAAGTTTATTTAATCATTTACAATATAATTTAACCTCATTTCAACGTTTAAGTTTTTAAATATGTCCCATTATAAAGGCTATTTGATCTGCAATAAAACTGCTATACAGCAATCTGAGAGGGGGTTAATTTGTAGCTTTTAGAGATAAAAAGATACATTTGGCTGCTTCTGAAACATTTAAGGTCTAAGACAAAAAATTTTGTACACTGCAATACAAATTTTTTTCATAGACACTTATGCAAGCACATGGAAGGCAGGTTGGCATGGGGTTAGTAGGTAGTTTCTATGGTAGATTTTAAGTCATTTTCTTACGGCTGACTATAACTAAAGTAAAAACTGCCATATTATCCTACTATTCCTCTTAATTTACAAGGCAAAGGGTCTCTCACTCAGTAGAATCAATGAGAAGACTACATGCTGTCTACCATTCTGAGCTAAGTGACATAATATTGAAAATATTTGGCTCATAGAATGGAGATGACTTTCACTTCAAATAAAGATGAACCTTGGATTACATTGAAACCTAATCTGGCACTTCTTAAGTTGTTAAATTGGTTTTAAAAAACTTTTTTATCATACATATTTAAATTGGTTTTAATGACTTCATATCCATAAAATGTATCAATTTAAAAGCTTGAAAGTAGTTGTAAGAACAAGTAAAAGTAGTTTCAGAGTAATTTTCTCCAACCTCTTCCTGGTCAGGAGAATTTTGTTCACATACATTGCGAAAGACAACTGAAATTTCAAATATCAGCAATCACTTACCAAACATGATTGCCAAAAAATTATTGATACAGGCATATAAATGGATACATATCACTTCATTTTCAGACAAAATATATATTTCACAGTTTTCATACAGTATTCATTGATAGGATTTCTGAAAATATTTCATGAATTTACATTATGTGCAATATTGTCTTCAGAAATGTCACAAAATTTTTTACTTCACTCAAACTATCCAAGTTCCAGGATATTAAAAAAAAAACTTCAACGTCAACAAACTAAAGATGTCCTTGAAGAAAAGCCAAACCTCAAACACATCACTTTTACTAAACGTGATAAAAGTAGTAATATCAAAATATTAGTTATAATTGGTAGACTAATTCATAAACTAAATTAATTGAAAGAAAGAATACGACTACCTCTATGTAATGCAACTAATTATACAAAACAAAACCTTCATATATAATATCATAGGAACTTCACAAAGTGTTACTTCTCTAATTTGCATAGGATTTAAAATTTTTCAAAAACATTCACTGCACTCCTCTCTTTTCCAAGTGAAATGCCTGTTTACCCACAACAGAAAACAGCATGAAAGTGGAACATTTCAAGTGAAATGAATGCATGCAATATTATATGCAATAAAACAAATGCATAAACATTATATCCACACCATGAGAATTGATAGCAGTGAATATGTTAAATAAGAATGTCAACATTGAGCATCAACATCAAATACATAAATATATATCATACATTATTAATAGCAGCAGGCTGTCTAAAAAAAATAAGCAGGGTCTATAAGGTATTAATATTTTTTTCCAAAATATAAAAATAAAATAATAAAACAGGAGGTATACATTATTTTTTAATTAGTAGGGGAGCAAATACTGAAAACTGGAGTTTCACGTGAAATTATAAATCTCCAAGAAACATTTAAACAGAATTATTCTAAAACATTTTTACTTTGCCAGTTAAAATAACCAGAGTTATTTTTTTATACACACCAGCAATATACTTTAGTATAACCATTACCAATCACTTTAATCTATGTCACCACTGCTGTTTATGTAACACCATTTGTTAACCATCACTTATATTTACTTCACCATTACTTTTGGATAACATTTCCACTAACAACTGCTGAACTTTCATTTTGAACACTGCTTGGTCCTGCCAAGACAACATCTTCATGTCATGGGCTACAGACGACAGAAACAACTCATTTGGATCCTTCACCTTGGCAATTTTCTTCCTCAAATACTGGCACATTGCTTCCTCAACTTCAAGATTCTTTTGAAAGGACAATCCATTGAGGGAGGCTGAGATTGGGGAATGTGGCAAAAAGCTCTTATCTTCTGGATCACATGGAGAATGAGGCCGGAAACTAACTTTACCATCCTGTATTGCCATACTACCCAGATTTTCAGAGCCATTAGCTTCAGGCCCAAGTATCTTGAAAGTTATGAATGCAGGCACTGGCATGCCGGTTTCCAATGATGCCTCGTAATCTATCAATTCTTCTCCAAGTGACAGGTTCATTGTGGCACTTAAAATGAAAAGAAGATCCATAAAATTTCTATTTTTGTATAGCCAATTATGTGCTGGTGACAAGATAAGCACTCATAGATCAGTGAGTAAACTCCTTGCACAACCAATGAGAAAAAGCATAAGTTACAACCTATGAATCAAGGAAATACTTGCACAGGCATTCATTTTATTCACAGACACATTGAAAATATGCATATGAAACAAACATTTCTGGTGAAATGAGATTTGACACATTGGGAGAATAATTATCGATCAAAATCATACATATATTACAATAGAGACATATTCTCCCCACATTTTTGCAACAGTTGCTAATGTAGCCAAATTTTACCCTTTATATAAAATGGAGAAAATTAGACTGACTTTCTTCCTTTCCATTTAAAGTTTTTACATCTTTCTTAACATTCCTCCAATCTACAATTATTCTCTTTGCTAAAAGACTCAGTTTCTGGGCCATATAATGGTACACTCCACATATTAAAATAAAATTTTTTATACCTCTTTAATGCAAGTACTCCTTGTAAACACTAACTCCAGCATAAAATGAAGGAAAAAATGGGGAATTGAGTAGTAGAATTATCTCTGAAAGGAAAATTGACTTGCAATTGAAAGTTTATTATTTTTTATTCATACTATGAAAATAGAATCACTTAATTTTTGTTTTTCCCACTGCTTTGTTGGGCTCAATATTGTTTATACCTTATTTGAGAACTCGGTTGACAGTAATAGTTAATCCTAAAAACTGAAAGCACATGGGCAATACTATGACAGGAGACATGTTTTCAATTATCTTCCAGATGGTAAAATTATTTCCATTCATTAATGTTGATATGTGGAAAAAAATCCCCCCATGCTTTTTCATTGAATGTTCTAAAATTTATTTACCAAGGGCATTGGATTAAAACATTAAAGTAACTTTTAAATTTTGTAGTCATGATTTTTTTTATGTGGACAATCCATGAGCCATGCCATATGACATGAATAATTCCAAACAAAATTCATGAATCATACCATATATTTATGTATTCTGTTAACCATAAAATTTCACCCTGACATTTGAATTGTCTTAAATATGCAGGACATTCACACCGGCATGCTATAATAGTAAATACTGCTGCACATTTTCTTAATTTCAACTAGTCGCACAACTTTCACTGTCCTTGTTTATTAGACCTTTGAAAACCATTCAGTAACACTTAAAAAGTTAACAGTAACAGTTAAAAATTTTACTTTTGACAACAATATATGCAAGCTATATAAATAATAAATGTACCTGCAAAACTCCATTGTACGAAGTACATACATAAATGTACCAAAATTGTGAACTATAAATGAAGTCATTAACATTCAAAATAAAAGTCTCAAAAATTTCATCACAATAATCTTGGCCTTAGTATGGTACACTACCTTAAACTGTGCAGGCTATAAAAAGTATAATTAAGAGTTCTTTCCTTTTGCCATATATTTTTGTCAGTCTAATGCAGAGCAACCAGCCAGTTTAGTTTCTTTGGGGTATCCACTAAAATGTATTAAGTTAATCTTCAGTTTGTTTGAGTATGTCTTATCTATTATAGCAGAAGCATAAAAATAGCAGATTAAAAAAAAAAAATTTCTTGACCAACTATATGTATGTTTATTATTGATGATAATACATTGAGTTCGGCATTGTATATTGAGTTGATAATTTTTTGAGTCATCAGTCAAAGGCTGGAGAAGAGGAATTTTTATATTAGTATCAGTCAAGATTTAGAAATGGGGGAAACATGATGAAATATATACCATGAGGAAATTAACAGAGCTCACAAAGGGACAATCATTTACTTTATAGATTTGAAGTAATCAACATAATAGAGCAATTTAAATAAATGGAAAGTTAACGGAACAAAAAGAGTGAACTAGAGGAATATGTATTTCTTCTGTCATAAATTGGGAGCAGTGGTTCTTTGGTGATGGTAGTGGGGTAAATAAAAAAAACCCACATCTAAGGGATAGATTATCATTAAAAATTCAAGTACGATTGCCTTTTTATTATAAACTGTGGCTACCACATGAAAACCACTTATGACTTCACACAACTGCTACTTCAATAACTATTAATATCCAATTCCACTTTTTGTAAAATAATGAAGGTATCATTCTAACAATATTATACCGGTACAGCTTCTTATCACTGGGAATTATCAACAATCTGTCACATAAATCTTAGCTTCTAAATATTCCTTCCAGGTAGGAAAATATATAGTGTATAACATATGGAAAGAGGCTTAAATGGTTAACCATGGCAAGTATACCCAAACAGGTTAAACACTCAGCCGTAATTCATTTTGGAAGGAAGGCGATGCATGAGAATGAAAAAGTAACAAAAGAAAATCTGAATTAGTCCGGTTCTTGTGTACATCTAAAAGTTACATACTTTCCAGTTTGCCAATTTTATTTTTCATACGACATTTAGAATATTCTTTCGTGTTTATGAATAGAACTAAACACAAAATTTATGAATGAAAAAATCCTTTAACAGATTGTTAAAAATAAGGATAAAATTTTCAGTGACTGGTTAACACATCTCAGTATTATCGCAAATGGAATACTTTTAGTAAAAATTATCTCAGACAAGTTAACATTGGCGCCTAGTGAGATTGATAAAATTGGCGCTTAAACAATTGATCGACTTCTAATTATCATTTCATAAAACAGTACTTTTGAATATATTCCAAAAACTAGACCATTAATGAATTCTAGAATGTATTACCGATAATTTCCCAGGAATGGCTTCAAAAATTTCATTTTTCCCAGGTATGGCCAGTAACATCCTTCATCCAGTTTATGGATTTCATTATTCTCAAGCCATGTGTATATCTTTACAATCTGATTCCACATAGTTCGTGCGTGAGAACCTGTAAATTAAAGTTTAAGTGTAATATGTTTTTGCTTCCAGTCGGGGACAGATGCCAAGGATATGTGTTTCTTACCTTAAAGTAAAATTAAGTTATTAATAATTAACATAAGGTCTTTACTCTGCATCCACGCAAAATGTAGCCAACGCTATTTCGGCATTTATAAGACAGTTGCTCAATAATTACTTCATTCAGTAATTATAACCAATAGACATATAATTTAATCCCAGTATTGGCTCGCCGAGGCTACAAAAGAACCCTTAAAAGAACATCAAACTTGCTTACCTTTTATTCCAATCATTTGCCCGATTTGGGTCCACATTTGATAAACCACATCTTTGTTATAATAATCCGGATTTGAATGATCATACAAGAAGGGATATTCAGAAACATGGTCAATTAATCTGTCGATTTCTTCAAAAGTCCAAGCCATTTCCAAAGCCTGATTGTAACCCAGTGTACGTAAACCATCTAACACCCCTTGATCACAACCTAACCTTTGAACATTTCCAGCACAAACACCACAACGAACACTTTGAATGGCATGCAGTTGAAGAGGTCGAGGCGACACCTCGACGCGCGAACGAACTATGGAGCATATTTTCGATTGTGTTATGCTTCCTTATTGGCTTGGCGCGCTTTCCAAACCCCTGATGGACTAAATGTAGATACCCACTACTGATTAGCACATCGTGTGCCAATAATTTTAGTTTAATTTACTTACATGGGCACAATTAACATCTGAATATCTATCTCTTTAGTCAAAATATAAATCTGGAATAGTTGAATAGTGGAATAATAGCATTTCCCAAGGCTGTACTGTGAAATAGTACGAACTTTGCTAATATTTTTATCTAATTGCTCTGATGGCCTTAGTATCCGTTCGTACCATATAATACTCGAACACTGAAATTGATATTACATCTAAGTAAGTACAGTCGAACAAAGCACCGCGATGATATACCAAGTAATTATTTTTTTTAAACTGGAAAGCGGACTTTGGATGAGATGTACAATCTGAGAAGCGACACAACACATGATCAAAGTGAAGATAAAATAGGGTAAAATTATACTAGAAGAATGGATTAGCATGCGGTGATTTCCAGGTGACGTTACGGAGGAGGAAGAAGATCTAAAGGAGGCATCAGCCTCATTGGAAAGTGGGAATTATAACCTCAAGATAAACAAGAGTAAGACTATGGCTATGGTAAAGGAAATAAAAGTGGACTCCAAGGTCAAAAGTAAATCTAAAGTAAAGAAAATAAAAGTAGAATGAATCTAGGAAAGGACATAACCAGGCAGTTGGGAGAATTTTGCGACTTTGGCAGTAGTGACGGAAGAATTGAGAGGTTGATGATAAGCATTCTCTCAAAAGAAACACCTAATTTTTTTCAAGGTGTTGTTTCAAGTCTAGTCAGCACTAACAGGCTCTTCAGACAGGAAGAATTGGCAGGGTAGAAGGAAGTTTAGCCTCAGAAGAGCCTTCAAAAATTTGTTTAAAATAACGAAAATCAATCACATATTCATCTTTATGCATCTTTATTACACTGGAACTAATGAAAAGTGAATCCCTATGTCTATTTTAAACTAATTTTTATAATTCAATACCAAAAGGTTTTTTTTTCAAGGTTTTGTTTCATGTCTGGTCAGTACTAATAGGCTCTTCAGACCGGGAGGAAGGGTAAAAAAGGATGGGAATGGACGGTTAGGGAGCCTACAAAAATATTAAAGGTGTTTTTATTATCATGAGGAAATACTTATGGAACATACTCTTACCTACTTACACGTAAGTGAGGCCCTGGACAATAGCGTTTTAAGAGAAAATTAAAATTATAAGCAACAGAAATGTGTGCTGCAGAAAAGTGGTACACATTGAATCAAAGAACTGAATAAACAATGAAGAATTAGTTTATGAAGAGAGAAACTTGTGAACTATACTCAAGAAAAAGTCAAGGGAAATTAATGGGTGACATCTTAGGGGTTGGTAGTGTACTAAAAATGAAACAGATACAGTCTGATTCATCCATAGGTTCTGAGAAAGATGCTTATCCCTCTAGCCCACTCTAATTTCTATGAAACTACCATTAATATTGCCCACTCTGCTCTGTTGAACACCTCGAAAAATATGTAATTAAAACATAAATACCATGGAACATAAGTGAAATTTAGTATATAATTGGTACTGCACATACCTAAACTCCTGCAGAGCGCCACAGGTGACTTAGTTCTGTCTGAGACCCTCTCGAGAGTGACAATGTAGTATCGTAGAGGTGAGTATGATGGAAGAGAATGAAAGGTTTGACAGGTGTGCAGCTCGTGAGATAGCGAGATAGATAGCCTCTATTTCAGGACTTGACAGTCTCCTCTTCGGCCAAACGCCATGTCAAAAATTAAACAAGAGAATGAAATAAAGGCCTTACATTACATTTACATACATAAACTTTTTCAAAAATAAAGTACTTATAGAATCAGTAAGCTCATAAATACTTAAAATATACTAATCGATAAAGACCACTATCTTCTTCGAGGAGTAGAAGGGTATTGAGATACATACATATATATACACACATATGCATACATACAAATATATATACATAAAAATGCATATACTTTTTTCTTATACGGAGGACGAAGGCTGCGAGGAACAGCGGAAAGCTTCTGTTAGAAAAAATGTCTCTTTGTTCCTTTCCCTGTGCCGACTGGTACCCTTAAAAATCACTCAGCTTGGGTTTAGCTGGAGGTGTCCGGAGTCAACACCGCGTCTCGAACCCGGATCCCCGGGTCAGTAGCCCAGCACTCTACC
>WURS02014349.1:0-12223 GCA_011762765.2 Rhinocypha anisoptera | reverse complement strand
ATTATTTCTATGTCGATGGATTTGGCCAATTACAAATCCAATTATTCCATTGCCGACGTTTCGATTTATTTATAAATCATCATCAGGGCAACTTAATTTTTACATAGTCATAGTTGCATCTTGTAACGAACACCGTTTGCACACTCAGTGCAAGCTCGCTGCGAGCCGCAAGCTTCTAACTACGAAGAAAATTTGTCTCTTTTTCTGTGTTTCTGTGTTTTTTATGTACTTTTTGTGCTGTCTTAAATACTTATACATTGCTCTACTGAGCTTTTCTTAATGTATATATATATACGTAATCGGTTCACACACGTGAGAGGATGTTTGTCACAAAAACACACAAAAAATATATATATGCATGTATATAAATATATATATATATATAGTGCGAGAAGGAAAGTGCGAAGGAATGAGCGAAAGATGCTGTATTCAGCGAAAAAGATAGAGCGGCTTCTGAAATTGCTTAAATGGCGAGAGTCGTTTCCTCTGTCATGGGCAGAGTTGCCGAAAAAATTGAAGCTGGGGTCGCTCGATTCGGAGCACGCAAATGAATGGCATCGCTTCCCGCTCCCCAAGAAGGACGCTTGGAAACTTTGGCTATACGGAACGACGGGTTCCGAATCCTAGAGCTTTTTAAAGATATATTGCTAGTACGGACATATTTTATTATTAAATTTTAATTTCTACTGAATTCACGAAACATAAAATGTATCATTCAGTAAGGTTTCAATGGAAAAGGAACGGGGAATCTTTCTCTACACTTTTTTAGATGATTGAATTGTTATACGAGTCTCGTACCATGAGTATCTGCATCTTAACGAGATTTAAAAGAGCCTTAACCTCAATATGTTTACTCAAAAGTGATGCAGACGAAATTTTAACTGTTTGAGGATGACTAAATATAAGCATTAAATACTTATAAAATATTATAATATTAATTCCTATATAAATATAAGGGTTAAAAGTACTAAATACTGATGAAAATTTTGAATGATCTAAGCTCTGTCACTTTTATAATTATGAATGTTTATATGATCGGACACTCTGAGTTGCACTAATAACTTGAATCTCATTTCTGATAAGTGTAAAACATTCATCGCTTAATGATTATGCACCTCTTTTGACTTCACATTTGAATGCAAAATTACTTTAATTAGCATATTTTAATATTCATTAGTCATAATCATTTCCCGTCGAGGGACTACGATGTTTATGTATTTAACTTTGGAATTAAGTCGAGTGGAGCGTAGAGCAGTTAGAATTTTAAAAGGTTGTTATGATTAACGTAGGAGTGTAACGATGTTATTGAAGGAATTAGCTTTGGAGCCACTCGTAGCGCGTAGATTGAAATGTATGTTAAATTCACTGCAGATTTCAGGTAGATATCTTGAGCGATGGGGTTAAGGATGTACGTATTGGCTATACAACCCTAGTCAAAAGTTAATGATTCGACACCAAGCGATTATCGGGCTTTTTGCTATATTTACGAAGAACATCTGAATCAAATTGATTTTATTTAGTTGCTATTAGTACTTAATGTATTTTTTAGGCAGATGGATTCGATTTTTACATCAATTTTAAGCTCAATGGACCCTCCTTTGACTTCCGTGACCAACCTAGGAACTTGAAATATCGAAAATTGTACAGCTCGAATATTTATTTGTTTTGCTGTGATTCTTTCTTTAAACCAACTAATATATAGGAAATAGTTTTATCGTTAAAATTACTTATTTTATGATCATAAATAAAAAAACAAACTGATTTTTTATGCAATACATTCTGGCAACGTCGCATATATCCATACGTTGTCAGCACTACACTATGAAGGTGGACACTAACTCGTCAGTTTTTTCGAATGGAAATAAAAATTCGTCGTTTTTGCTATGAACAATAAAATATATTGAACTTATTATTAATTTAAAAGAAATTTCAAGTGATCAGTATTACTTTTGGAAAGGACTGAGAATATATATCAACAAAAGGTATCACATTGAGGCACCATGAGTGAGACGTTGCCACGTTATACCTTGCAATTGAAGAAAAGCGTGGAGTAGCTGCAATTTATTATAAATATTTCGTGTACTAATCTCTGATTGATTGTTTTTGTTGATGATATCAAATTAAAATACTATTATTTATTACCCTTAAATGTTTCAATGGTTTCTCACTTTTAGTTATATGTTTAATTTTCCCTTACATTTGTAGAATCAGCCATTTCCCATAATAGTGTAAGTTAATTTCAAACTTCGATATATTTCGAAAGACATTCTAAATGATTTTGAAATATGGCAGGTTAGTTACTTATAATAAGTAGAATATCCAACCAAAGTTTCCTGGATTTTTCATTATTTAAACTTATAGCCAATACACCCTTATGGACGTATTACATGCTCCGTCCTACAATGGTAGATCAGGCCACAGTCATAAAATCAGAGAGAGATAGATTGCAGAACGAATAAATACAAAATGTCATTTTTTCCTCGCACGATTAGAGATCAAAGTAAACACTGTCACAGACACGAAAGGGAGAGTAAGGACTGGAAGCTTATATATTTTTTAGTTACTTTGCATGCATGTTAATTAACATTTTTCCCTCATTATATCAATATTTTTCTGTACCCGAATGTTTTGCATGTAAATGGTTTCTTGGCTTGGTGATTGGTTTCGAATATGTGTCGGTAGGGATGCATGCCTGGTGTTGACTCACACCATGCCGGACGCCCCTGAGGCGGCTTGCAGTGTATTTTGTAGTCGTAGCTCTAGTGTAATAGAATCATTGCAATGATTTTCCCTCTTCGGACAAATTCTTGGAAGTTTCCATTGAAAATATACACACGTACACTCATTCTGCTCCTCATAGGATGGGTTTATTCACTAATGGAAAGCCCAATCGAACAAGTGTTTTGCTCGCCAAATGCTTGCCGTTGCGCCCACCACCCTAGGCCACCAGAAGCGTTAACTTATTATTTGACTAAAAGGGGTAACCCCCGGCTAGGGTATCACTCCTGCTACGAGTGAGAGGGGGACGATCCCTCTCCACCATCCAACCAGGCCGACCTCAATCCGATGGGTCCGAGAAACTCGGAGGACTCCCGTCGCCCCCGGTACCCTGTGTTAGTCGAACTACTTCGACAGCGTTTGAAGAGTGGTCGTCGTAGGATGCTTTCGCACACCCACTACCGCCCCACCATCACCACCTCCGTTACCTCAGGGTTCCATCCGTTGCCCACCACAGTTCTTCGTGATAGAGATGGGGTAAGAAGGCCCGAGGATTTTGCAGGGGAGGGCGCGGCGGTCCTTATTCCTCCCCTTTCTGTTCCCGGTCTGCTCTTGTCGCCATCAGGCACGTAAGATAGTCATCGCCATGAGGGGGGGACTTCCACACCCTCCCACTGCAGCACCTCGTTCGTCTCCTCCGTCACCATAAGAGGGTCGCCCGTTCTCCGGACACAGTTCTTCGTGCCCAGGATGAGGTAGGAAACTCAAGAGGTTTTCGCGGGGCAGACCGGTGTGATCTCCACTCCCACACTTGGTTGAATTAATTGACTATCCCAATGGAACAATGTCACGGATTTTAATCAGCGCCCTGGTGGCATGTTCTTGTTGTTTCTATTGTGACTGCCGCATGAGGTGGCGCTGTCAGCCTTGCAAAGCGCATGCGCAACTAATGTGCGGTGCACGGGCCGTGCCGAGCGCAACACGGCCACTCACTCACTTGCTTGTCTGCTAGCCACTTACTTGCTTGCTTGCTTCACATGTGTTCACTCGCTTGCATGCGAGTCACTTGCTGGCTTGCTTCTCTTGCATGCTAGCTACTTACTGTACCTGTTCGCAAGAGCAATAAAGGGGCTAACTAACCCGAGATTGTATTAACGTCTTCTCTGTTGCTGAATGGTATTCCTATGCTAGGAAATAAACAATTGAAATTAATTGGATATATTTTGGCGTCTGTACTTATCATATATGACCGTAGTTTTCCGTGAATTTAATCGCAGTCATCGCCGCCACACAGAAGTTTGAGATTATCGTTAATCCGAAGCAAGTCCTTTCGCACTCCATTTCACGCTGCATGAATGCAATTCCAATGCAATCAATGCGTTCCAGGTGTGGGGTGGGGCATTCGCCAAGACGATGGGCCCCTAAGCCGGTGCATTTCAATTTCACGACGCCGGCGTTCCTCGTAGTTGCCACCCGTGATTGGCGCGCCAGTAATTTCCCTTCGGACCCCAAAAACGTGATTACATCCGCGAAGCCATTTGGCACGATATCTCTCATCGTGCCGAACTCAATCTCCGTCGTGATTCAGACCCTCGGGAATTCTAACCCGCCCTGCCCTGAACAGAGATCTTCCTCACCTTGTTCCCCTTCATGGGATGCGATAAAAAAACGGACTGAACCTTACGTCGTGGATTTGGTCCAGGAAACAGAAAAAAAGATCGACATTTTCGACTTTTTTGAGGAATGGATGGAACCTGTTTTACGTTGTAGGGGAAAATAAAAAAAGATCCCCCAACATGTTTTCAACTCGAGAAGACCTTTGCAACTCGGAAAAGACCTTAAATTTGAGCCGTATTAAGTTCGATTTGATTAATTAGCTATTGCAAAATTAACGAAAAACCGTCCAAAACGGCAATTTTTTAAAAGTTTATTATTTATCACAAAAGCAATCTTTCAAATGTTTTAATCAGTTTAAAAGAGAGATTTATGAATTCCTAATTGATTGAGAGTTTGTAACATTCAATCGGTTTATTTGTTTCTGAGATATGTTTATTTGAAGATACGGCTTCAGGTTTCGCTTCCTGATGATGCTGCTTCGCAGTGAAACCATGGTCGTGTATTAAAGTTTGTTTTTGTATGTGGAATAAGCTGTATTTTTATTTTCGCTTTCACCATATGATTATTTGTCTATCCCAACACGATAAATGTTAAAAAGCCATAAGTTTTTTATTTATTAACTTTTCGGGTCAATTCAGAATGGATTCTCTTCTGAAAGAGTCACGTTTGAAATTATTAATAAAAATCAATGAAAATATTAAATATTAAGCTCTTTTTTCCCTAATTGGCATTGAAGTTCTTCTGTGAGATTTTATTTCTGGATGACTTTTTAGCAGTGGTGTCATTTTTAGTTTACTGTGGTGTCATTTCACCACAGCATGGAGCACAAATTCAAATGCTGACACTTGATTGGCATCGATACCGAATACAGGTGCCTAATTTCCTCCTTGGTGGATTTTTTTGAGGTAGCGATTTCCAAACTTTCATTGTTTTGAGAAGACGATTTTTCAACGAATATATAACATGTCGCTAATTTTTCCAAAACCTTGTGAAGGTATTTTCAAACGAATGTTTCTCATATATCATGCTGTTTAAACTATGCTGGATTTTTTTAGCACGGCGGTTGAACGTAAAAAAAAAAGTTTTATTATTCGTCGTTATTTTGCTACTCTATCCGATAAACTGAGGTGATATTTTTTTAATTAACCACAGAAGTAAATTTTTATTGTTTTTTGCCAATACTCCTAAATACCGATGCAAATGATTTGTAAATATAACAACCTCTTTACCCACTCATTATTTTACATACTGTCCAACAATTGAAGCAAAAGCTGCTGCTTAATATTGGTTCTCAATGAAAATGTTCCGTGCACAATAAATGCCTCTTTAGCAATACCTAATTCCTTTTTATTCATGTTTCCATTCCTATTAATTCCTAATATTCCAATTATTCCCATTACCTATTTCTAGTTGTCTCATATTTTTTTAAGTTGAACACTTCTTATGTGTAACACACCTGCCACATCCCATTTAACGCCGTGCGTAGAAGTTTCGAAACATGAGGAGTAAATCGAAGAAAGTGAGAGCCAGTGTACAAACGTTCATACGGGCGCAACACACGGCATTGTTGGTCCCGGTGGTTTAAGCCGCTTAAGCATGAGGAGATCGACCTTCCGTCTTCTTTGTAGTCCACTAATACTGTATATTTTAACTATATTCAAAATTTTAGTTCTTTCTCAGTAATTCCATTTTAACTATTAAGTATATTGATACATCCAGCCAGCATGTGGTCTCACGTCTGGTCTGCACTGTCAGGCTCTTCAGAGCGGGGGGGGGAATGTTAGAAGGAAGATAAAGTTCGGAAGAACCTCCAAAAATATATTCTATATTATCAGGCATAAATATGAGGAAATCCATTTCTGAGAAAAGGAAAAACGTACTCCGTATTTTTCCACTTGATTTTTAATCTGGTACAACTAGTTTCAACGCTACGGCGCCATCATCAGGTACCTGATGAAACTTGTTGTACCACGTTGAACTTGTTGTACCACGATGACGACGCTGAAACTAGTTGTACCAGATTAAAAATCAAGTGGAAAAATACGGAGTACGTTTTTCCTTTTCTCCAAAAATATGTTTCAACTTGCAGTTAGTTTCAATTTTAGCACCTATCACACTATTTCCTCCCTACCATACTCTTGCAAGTAGTGCCAATTTGGTGTTTTTGTAGATAGATTTAACAACTTTTGTCCTGGTTTAGGGTCATCTATCTAAAATGAAAATTTTACTGTGCACTTCAAGTTTAATTCACTATTCAAAATATGATAAAATTAAGATCGCAGCTTCGAACTAGTACTAAAACTTGAATGAAAGGAAATAATGTCTTATTCTATCCATGTTTCTCTGTATTCTGGTCTAAAAATTGAAAAAATTCCATTGAAGCACGAAATTTTTATTTTTTTGTCTGGATTTTATACTTGGCTGCTAAGGAAGACTCATTGTTGGTCCAAGCAGTTTAAGCCTAAGGGAATTGACATTCCGTCCATTGCTGTCACATATACAATATTTGAATGCTATGAATAATCTTAGTTCTTTCTCTGTAAATCCATTTGAACTTTTACGTCTATTAATAAATCCAGCGTGTGGCCTCGTCTGGTCCGCACTGTCAGGCTCTTCAGAGCAAAAATGAAGTTCGTAAGAGCCTCCAAAAATATGTTTCGACTTGTCGCTAGTTCCAATTTCAGTGGCTAATACACAATATTCTCCCTACCGGACTCCTGTCAGAAGTTAATCTGGTGTTTTTGTCGCCATGATTTAGCGACTCTTGTTCTGGTTTAGCGACATCTTTAACACATATAATCACCTGTGTATGTTCATAATTGGATTATTTATTTTATAATGATTTTTTAATGTCATTTAGAAACAAATATATAAATATAAATTATACGCACATTTTATCAATATATGCAAACGGCACAAAAACCAGTGAATAAAACACTCAAATAAAATGTTCCACTTCCGTCGGCCAGGCCCGAGACTGACATACTTTTTTCTCGTTATCACTCTTTTTCTTTCATACGTAGATTAAATCATAATCTCGTCTCACTTGACCCGGTAATTTTTTCTGACGCGATACCAGTCAGCCGATTCCACTCGTTCTTCACTCCCACTTTTATTTTGCCAGAGTCGAGCAGAAATCTTACGGTGCGAGAGTCAACTTGAGTCGATAGAGGTATGAAGTTGGTGTTTTCGAAGAGTCTCTCTCATATCCGCATGGAACATGTCGGAAGGGACACGCGGGATATAAAGCGAAGACACACGGTTCACTAGTCAAATTTCGCGACCCTAGTCGATTCGATAGCCCACAAAAAAGGACGAGGAAAAAAAAGAAGGTGAAGAAACGAAAAAGCCTCGAGTGAAGGCGTTCGGGTTAATATTTTCACTCGGTGGCCTCCCCCTCCACCTCTACCTCACGCAGAGTTCGCCAACAGGGAGTCATCTCTTGGTCCTCGCCATGTTCGTCTAACTAATTATAAACAAATAAATAAATACAAACTAAATATAAAACATAAAAGATATACAATTATTTTCCTATCTATACCTCTGAGCATGTTTATTTTGATTTCTAATCGTTCGATGGAAAAATCACATTTTAAATCTATGCGTTCTTTCTCTCTGATTTTAGGAGCATGATACGACCTATCTTTCTATGACGGATTCTGCAATGTCTTCAACCACTTTATTGAATTGCCTACTCTGCCCCAAACCCGATTGCGAAACTTTCTAAAAAAAAAGCCACTAGCGCTCATTGTGTGACCCCTCTTATCTCCCTTCCCCTCACTTAATTCCCACTCCCCTAACTACCCGCCCGCACGAGAGGGTCCTTCCTCCTTACCTCCCCCCAGACCCATTAGGGTCTATGATTGTCTCCACAGGTAAAGGAGTTAGTCATGCGTGAAAATATGTTGATAATTGAGAAGGCGGCATTTGCAGTCGTTTTCATGCATGTTTGTAGTGAGAAGCCCATTGTGTTTGTAGTGAGAAGCCCAAACAATGTCCCTTATGTTGTGAATGATGTTCCACTATTTTATTTTGCATGCAGGTTGCTTCATTCTTAGTGCAATGTGTCTCTTAACATTTGCATTTTGGAGTGCATGAGAATGTTTGGTGGCTCACCCCCTGCCACACGCCCTTGCGGGTGGCTTGCAGGGTAGTACTTAGAAGTAGAAGTATGTCCCGTATGTGTGTATGCCCTAATGAAACCCTTCTTTAACGTAAGGTTTAAATTATCTGCTCTTACGAAGTTCTTTCCTTAAAAAAAAACGCCTTCCTTTTCCCATGGAATATTATACTCATCATGTGCCTTCTCCTTCTTCCATCATTGACGATCTTGCTACCTAATGAGCACAATATTTCCGATTACCTCGATGAGTCCTTCGCTGCGTTTATTCGACAATTGTCTTCCTTACCCATCCCCTTAAGTCCCCCATTGAAATTAATCTCCGGTATATCTCACACTCATGCTGAGTTTTACAACCCGGCAGCGCCTACCTCCCCAGTTCGTGTGTTGGGGGAGGGGAATTAGTGGGGGTCCGGAAGGGGGTTCCAACAATTGCACGCGGCCCCCGAGTTACATAATTAATTCGTTCCACCCGTACCGGCTACGTAAGTCGAAATTTTCCTATGTCGGAAATTACTCCCATAATAAAGGTGGAGCTGGAAAAACGCAGCAAAAGTGTTTTGTCTACAGATATTCGAATAAAAAATCGATGGACGGTCACGAAAATACGTACATTAAATTCGTTTTTAGTGAGCAGCTTAGTGTCACATTAAAACTAATGCTCAACGATATTTTATCCGCACGTAGTCTAGTATATGATCACGGAAATATATATTGTGCGTAAACTCCTTATGCAAAAGACGTAGCACTTTTCCACTGGATTATATTTGGTACGACGCTATTTGGTGGACGATATTTGGTACGACGCGTTTCAGCTCGCTGAACCAGCCTCAGGTACAAGACCGTTGAAACACTTCGCACCAAATATATTATACCGCGGAAAAGTGCTACATCTTTCTTTTCATTAAGTGTTCCTTCGAATATATAAAGCCTGAATCAGTGATACTTGAAATGGCATTTTATTGGGCGGCCGTTTACGTAGGTACGGATTATTCGGAAGTCGAGGCTTGTGTAACTCGGAGGGGGACACCTGTCGTACACACAGGCACTGCAACATAATATTATCACGAAGTGCTCGTAGATGTAATAGGCTAGCTAGTGCATATTTGTATATTATCTTGCATTATAAAAAAATTAAATGTCAATTTGTTTTTATTCCCCCACGAAATATTTTCTTTCGTCGTTAAAAAACTTTCCTGTAAGTAGTTTCACTCAATGTTAATCATGTATTTATTGTAATTAATTCAAAGACAGCCAAAACTGGCCTTACATTGAATTATTAACAAATATATATAATATAAAAAACAGAGAAAAAAACATTAAAAAATAAGATAAAAAAATCAAATCAAAACGGTTTAACAAATCAATAAATTGACCCTAACACTAAAAATACACACACACAAAATCACTCGGGCAAGTCTTCAAACAAAATTCTGACCGTATAGATAAAGGATGACAATGGTGAAGAAATGTCGAGGTGGTTAGAGAAGGAATTTAGTGAGTCAAGTAGTATTTAGTTAGTATTTAGTGAATTATGTCTAATAGATGCATGTGGGAATGCATGCCTGGTGATGGCTCACTCACCCCCTGGCACACGCCATTGTGGCGGGGTATTAGGTAGAAGTAATACAATTGGGAGGAGTGACTGGTGGAGGGGGGCGGGGGGAGACGAGCGCCTTTCCTCCGATGGAGAAGGGTAGAATCGAATGGGAGACTCCTGCCCATATATTCCCCAGTCCCTCCCCAAACAATACTCTTGGATACTGCGGACCAATGATCCGCTCTCATGGAAAGGACGTTTTACGCGTGTGACATTATCACCTGAACGATGATGAGTTGAGTGTTCGCGTGAATAACGTTAATTTCGCGAATGACGACATCTCGCGACGACAATTTGAATCTGTTCTAATTTTTCCACGCGGATGATGGTCCCGTCGTGTTTTGCTTCAGGTCAAATGGGGAGACAAGGTTTTAGAGATTAAAAGAAGATGCTGACGTTATGCCATAACCCTTGTTAGGCCTCATCTTGAGTACGCTTAGAGTGTGTGGAATCCCCATGAAGCAGGAACTAGATCGAGTGCAACGTAGAGCAGTCAGATTTGCTAAATGCTGTTATGATCAACGTAGCAGTGTAACAAATTTATTGGAGGAGTTAAGCTGGGGACCACTCGTTGATCGTAGGCTGAAATATAGGTTAAATTGATTGTAGAAATCAGAAGCAGATTACTTCAATGAAAAGGTTAAATGTATATTGAAAACCCCGTCATACTGTGGTAGATCAGATCACGCCCGGAAAATCAGGGAGATAGATTGTAGAACAAATAGATTTAAAATGTCATTTTTCCCCCGAACCATTTGAGATCAGAATAAATTAGGTCCTAGGGTTTCTTAGGAAGAGTAGTGTACATATTTTATTTTCACCCGTTTCATGTTTTCTCTCGTTTCCTTTTTTATATATTAAATGTTATTTTACTTTGTTTCCGCATGTATTGTGAAACGATTTGTATTCAGAAGTCTAACATTGTCCCCGCATGTTGTGAATAAGGTTCTACTATTTTATTTTATTTTTTAATGCGAGTTGCTTCATTCTGATTGCAATGTTAACATTTGCACTTGGGAGTAATTGTGAATGTTTGGTGGTGGCCTTGCGGCGGCTTGGAGAGTAATGCTTAGAAGTGGCATGGGGTACATTACACACCAAAATTACGATACCTAACACCTGCGCTTAAGTAGTTGTGAAATCTATTGAGAGTCCTAAGCATTCGAAGAATGGTTTTAAAATATTTTAAAAATAGAACGGTGGTCAACGTAAAAGAATATTACTTACATCCCCGGAATATCCTGCTTGCTACACCAAGGGTTTGTGGCAGAAGTGCCATTGAACACCATATATGCATAATTATTTAGAAATATACAGCACCTTTCGTGAAAAATATATATTCAATGATTATTTCATGCAGGATCAGTGTTAAAAATGTTATTGGAAGGTATTACACGCGTGCAGGATAATAGCTATCCTTCCCTAATTACCCTCCTCACGATTGTTACCGCATCTAGTTGGTTATACGTGAAAATACGTAGATAATTTAGAAGGGGATGTGCTCCCGTTTGGACCTTGCATATTGTGACGGAATTTGTAGTTTTTTTCTTGCATGTTCGCGGTGAGGAGCCTAACAGTGTCCCGCATGATGTGAATGACGTTCCGCTGTTTTGTTATGCATGCGAGTGACCTCATTCTGTGCATAACATGTATCCTAAGATTTACGTTTGAATTTGAATTCTGCGTGTGAATGAATTTTTGGTGGTGTCTCACCCTCTGCCACACGCCCTTGCGGCGACTTTCAGGGTATTGCGTAGAAGTGGAAGAAGTATGCTGCACCCCGATATTCGAGAAAAAAAATTACATTTTAAATCTATCCGTTCTACGGTCTATTTCTCTTATTTCATGCATGTGGTCTAATCTACTGCAGTAAGACCGGGCTTGTGTACGGGCTTCGGTAAAGTGATGTGCCTCAATTTTAGAAAGAAAATTTAAGCCGTATTTAAACCTATGCCGTTGCAAGCGTTACTTTGGCCATCGTTCCCTCTTTCTCTCATCGGTGGAACAACGCGACCCATACGCCGCCGCTCTCACTCCCCTACAACATCCATCCCTAGTCGATTCTGGGGACCATTTCATACTCCTATATACATATATGTATATACACATGAAGAAAAGCTCAGTGGAGCAATGTATAAGTATCTAAGACGGCACAAAAAGTACATAAA
>WURS02014338.1:0-12223 GCA_011762765.2 Rhinocypha anisoptera | reverse complement strand
TAAAATAAAATATCGAGTGGAATCACAAGTGTTTTTACTTCCCCTACTTCATTATGGATAGGTTCCACGTAGTGAAGTCTGAAAGCGTTACATTTGCCAAGCTGAGATGTTATCAGGACACCATTTCCTGGAAAACCATAGACGAGACGGGAAAAGAACTGGCCCCCCTACCCTGATGCTAGAATTGTCACAAGACGTTGGGCTTAGTACTAAGTGAGCTCTATCATCACCTACCGAACCGATGTTATTTGAAGGCTGGCCGGCCGCGTTAGTCTGAGGGGAGTTCGGCTAATCCAAAGTTCTCGGGTTCGAGTAACTCCCAGGGCATGGGTGTTGTGTTTGTCCGAGATGGTTTTTTTTCTATGATTTGAAGAGGTGCTAAATGGCCATAGCCGTCGAAGCTCTCTATAAATAAAAATACTACCACCTGAAGACTGGTTAGTGGTGGCAGTGTCGCTTAATTTTTAGATCCAATGACTGCTTATAGCGCTCCGTAAAGTAAACACGTCGCAGGAGAGCCATGGACATGGATGCTTCAACCCTGTATACGAATTGTCAGATATGGGCTTCATCTTCGATCACTCTGTTAATCGCACAATACGGAGTGCTTCCGCATCATCAAAATGAAGGCCTTAAGAGTTGTCAGCGATACCGTAGACGTCATTACGCTAATTGAATGTTTTTCTCCTCCCTTTCTGATCAATAAGTGTCTTTCGAACAATAGAAAGACATGCGGATCATAAAAAAATACAGACTGGGAATTTTTTGTTCAAAAATATATTCCACTTACGCATGGAAATAAGAATGGATGAATGCAAAACTGTATTATATCAGGGTTCAATCGGTATTTAAGTAAATAGAGTTACAGAATCGTAATAATGGTCTATGTCGCGAAAATATTGACTTGAACGTTGACTTTATCTAATAAATCAGCTGTTTCATGAAAAAAACTTAATGGAGCACATGCAAATTGAAGGCAGCGAAGTAGATCAAATGTAAGGTATATAATTCTTTGGTTTTTACTGGTATTTGGTTAGATATTTGAATCCTATGGTTACTTAGGGCTGACTAAATTATTGTTTATGGGTAACTGGACGAGGAATTTTTATAAGAGTTATAATAAACTTTTTATTCTCATTTTTTATTGTGAACATACTCAGTTTTACGGTATATTATTAGCTTAATGTTTACTGTAGATACGGTACAATTTTCATTTATTGAACTCACTGATGTCACTGACGAAATACTTGAGTCAAAGAACTACCATCTTAATAATACATCGCACGTTAAGCTAACAGTAGAGCGATCAAATTTCACACACGATGGATTATGCTTGTAAAATTTATAAAATAGTCTCTAACTCTAGTGCAGAGATTGAGAAAGAAATAAGTATTGTAATACAGTATATATACTTATATAATTATGTATACATATACCTAGTGTCGAATAGAGTACAGAAATATATTCCAAACAGTTGTATCATCGCTTAATAACATGAATGTATTACATCTTCTGTAAAAACATGTCCGTCTTGTATTTGCACAAGACGAGATAAAAGGGGAGGTGTAACAACATTGGGGACAGTGGTGATTTTCGAGAATCCTTCTCTTGCAAATGGCCGCCGGGGTGGAAGGCGGCATGTGCTTGCCTCTGGTGCGTGTGACAATGCATATCGTGCGCAAGGCGGGCGCGGATGTAGGTCATCCGAATATCGTTGGCAAAGAGGGGAAAATTTCATTGTTGCGAAAGAGGAAGACCTCGTCATGGTTTCGCTGTCGGGAATCTGCCAGTCGAGCAACAGTGTTTTCAGATATATATATGTATATATATATGTGTGTTCATCATATACAAGTGCTCAACTGAGTTTTTCGCGAGTATATATATATATATATATACATATATATTCTTGTCAGGCTATAGAACAAATCTAGCCTGAAAATCAAAATAGAATATGTATTAGCCGGGAGTATTATTTACAAATAAATGGTAAATAAATCTTTTGTATTGCATATGCAAATCTGATATTCTATGATTTACTACACGAAAGCATATGTATCATCATCACCTTTTATCGCACAGGGTTTTTTTTGTCTTTTAAAATATCTGCGTAACGTGTTCGAATCTGAAGAGATAAAACAGATTTAAGCTACACGATAGGAAAATTTTCGACCTTCCCAGGCCAAACTTTAACTCATCTCCGTATCGTACTGACCGCATTACGTTAGAACCACAGGAAGCTTCGTGGGGATTGGTCGAGGACATTTTCGACGTTTAATCCTGTTCCTAGTTATACGCATGCAATTTGTTCGGCATTAACTCCTATTCAAGACGCCTATCGCCTCAGAGCGAAATACTCGCATTAGTAACGGATTTCCTACAGTGAGTTAGAAAGCATTCCAGTTCACAGTTATCAATTTAAGAATTCCATCGAAGAGTCAGTTGCTATTTTAAAGTTTTTCTCTCCTGTCATCTATTGAGATCTACCCGATTAACAAGGTTTTTACTTCAGGCTACTCCGATGTCATGGCATTACTCGAAAGGATTACACAGAATATTTCGTCATTAAAATAATTGTTTAAATTATTCGCATATTGAATTGTCCAATATGGAGAAATAGATATACTTGTAGGTTATTGGTTGAGAGAGCTTGGCTACTGAAGGGGGGCCCGGTTTCAAGACCTGGTACCCTCAAGCTTGAATGAATGAATTTTCACACGCCCTTAGGCTCTCTCACCAAACAAACCGACTTACGGGTTGTTATAGTTGATAGTAGAGGTCGACACTTTGTGGAAATCCATGATGGACAGACGTTTAAATACAATCTTTGCTCTTCCATAGACTATGTAGATTTAATTTTTACCACCGGTTTCGCTACATTGTAGTATCTTCAGTTGAAATTGCTACAGCATCATCAGCTGTAGGATGATCTACACCTGAAGGTGCTGCATTGGTGCGAAAACGGTTGTAAGTTTTAAATTTACATATTTTGTTGAAAACCAAAGTTTTTACCGTAACTTCTGTGCAACTGAGTCGTTTTATTAGGAAATAAATATGCAATATACTTATAGCATTTCGCAAATGCTTTTAATAATCTAAAGTTCGCTAAAATCTAAATCGCCGGGCGTGGTGTCAGCGGTGTAACGGCCTCGTCTGCCAATCCGAATGTCGCGTGTTCAAATCCCTTCTAGGTGGATTTTTCATTCTCCGCCTAGGACCAAATTGTTATACTGTCAGCCATAATTGGGCTAACGTTGTGTGTGGACAATCAAGAAAAAAAATATATATACGAACACACGCATACAATTACACACATAGAAACAGGCAATAAAGAAAGACTCACATAATGAAGAGATATTTCGGGACTTGCTTGCACCTTCGTCGGTCTGAGAGAACTCTTAGACCGACCAAGTGGCAAGCAGCCCAGAAATATCTCTTCATTATGTGAGTCTTTCGTAATTGCCTGTTTCTATGTGAGTGTATGTGTAGAAGTGTTTGCGTGCGTTAGTGTTTGCTGCTCGTCTGAGTTTTCCTAAAGTACATATATATATGTTCATGAGAAAACTCATTTGAGCACAATATAAAACACAGCCACAGGGGTGGCAACGAAAAACACAGAAAACAAAAATAAAGAACACTCTAAAGTAACTGGGTCCATTAATTTCGATGGCGCTACCATTTTCTTCGAGGTGTAGGTGAAAGGTATCTCTAAGGGGATAAAAGGGATATATATATATGTGTGCTATATAAAATAAAAAGTTCTGTGATATGCATTCACAAATGCCACCCAATTCTTTGGCAAATAAGTGAGGAGTAGTAGTAGGGACTATTTTTCTTAAAATAAATACTATGAAATTAACTCTGGCGCACTGGATCGATTAAAGTGCTGAAATTGTACACTGAGCGTTATGACCTAAAATGCATACTTTCCATGCAAGTACTATTGGATTTTCACACCTAAATTTTTCTCTCGCCAACACCTCAGCAGCAGTTAAAACATTCCATTCACGGCTTTGTCCTCATTCACATATCCGTCTCCCAATGCCATCTACGCTGTTGCTTTCAGTTCTTTCACCCCTTTCTTCGTCCTTTCACCCTCCCCCCCACCTCCCCTTAGCGTGCCACACATCAGATAGCCCCGGAAAAAATGAAGACCTTGATGGTGGTGCATATGCCATTCGTTTGGACGTTCAATATGAAGTCGAGCGAATGTAAAGGCGTTTTATTGCAGAACTCGGGGAATGTGGGTTGGAATATTTTTGCTTGTTAATATTTTAGCGCCAAGACGTTGTAGGTGAGCACGCTCTTCCCCAGAACAACTGGATATCGGCGGCGTTGCCCAAGCGAAAAGAGGGCAAGGGAGGAAATCGTGCGCGAAATGAGATGGGTGTATGGGAGCCTCTAAAGCTCTAGAGTTTAGACATTTTTGCATGAAATTGCGTGAGCAGAAAAACCTGATTGAGCCAACAGAATTATTTCCTCGAGCTTGTATTGTTTCGATTTAAAGCACATTAATAAATATAAATATTTCCGTTTTCTATTTCCATGTGGTAACGCCTTAATGATCATATATTATAAACATAGTATATAAACAGATCTTCGTTCATAATGCTCCACTTGGTTATTGAATGCCATAGTGAAGAAAAGTAAACCAATAACATCATCTCTTCCACATGAATTATTTTCCGTTTAATTATATTTTGAATATTAAAAAAAACACGTAGTTCCATTTCTTAATATGGAATATTTATAAATGTAGTAATAAAACGATATGTTTCCGCTCACAAAATAAACATTTTCCTTTTGAAATGATACTTTCGCATTTTCTAATTTAATTTTTTAACAAGTATATAATTTTTGGAATGAATAAAATAAATGTATTCCAATGAAACTATTTTTGTTCGGTGTTATTATTTGAGGTATGCAGGGGAGTGGGATTTCATCTTAATATTTATGTTATACGTATATTACAAACAAGCACTACGTATTGCTCACGGTGATAAGTTTCCGCACTTGTTTTTCATGAATTATCATTAAGAAGCATACGTATTTGTAGACTGGGTGACGTTTAATTTTAGTACCTTTCTAAATGCAGGTATATCCCCAATTTAGAAAAATAATTTAGTTGAATTCTGTTTTGAAGTGGACGAAAATCTTATTACTTAGAAAAATTCTATCGGCGAACGTCACTGAGTTTCACAAGCAAGGAAAAGGAATTCATGTGAATCATGTGATTCCGTGGTGCCATGCCCTTGCGGCGGTTTGCAGGGCATTAGATAGACGTAGACTAAGATTTGAAACACAAAATTCACGGAAATGTGTATTTAAGTGAAATTTAAGTCCATTTTCTTACTTTCCATGAATATTTTAGCAAACTAATCGATGACATATGTAGTTAAATAATCCTTTGATAAAAACACATCTGATAGATAGTTTTTTTGGTGAAACTCAGAACCTAAATTTTTCTGCTCATAATAAATTATAAAATTTAATATTTCAAATCCTTTACATTGAACGTTTGTAATTAATTATTTCCATAGGATCTCAACCTCATGCAAATGTATTTTCACTTACAAACGGACGTACGAAATTAGGTCGGTAGAGACCAGAAAGGATGTCTTTTAAAATTCTTAACCTTTCTCGAGGATAAAAGACCTAATGTTCGTATATTACGTGCGGATAAATTTTCAGAGATTAAAATATCGTCATAAAGCTTGGGTAATAATTTGCAGCACTTGTACCTCATAAAGTTGAGTGGCTAGCGCAACATTGCGTTCAAGTGAACTCTGATTACATCAGGCACGTAAATGAAGTCAACAGCCATTCCCTTTCATCCACTTAGTTGCCGCAGTGGTTACAAGTCATGTGTATATATTTGAAATATTAAAGCCATTTAAGCTACCGTCAAAAGCTAGTTTATTTTCACTTCTAGATAGCTATCTTTCAAGTTAAGAAGTGTTTATTATTTTATTTTCGGTAAAATCGTGCCATTTTAAAAACTATAAATTTTATTCAGTTTGGTGAATCTTAAAATTTTACATGTTTTTTTGATGAATTCGACTGCGTGAGATGTCTATGTATGCTTCTATCTCCATTCAAGGTACCTCAGTAGAATTTACAAATGGTATTAGCTTAGATTTTGACCCATTTCCGTTCGAAGATAAGAAATTTTAGTGTAATCGTGATATTTATTTGACTTCCAAACAGATTACGTTGAATTTCCTCTTGAATAAAGGAATGTTTTTAAAAGTTATTTAGAGAATGGAACTCTTTAATCCTTTCTTGTTTCTCTTCCTTATCTTTCGTACTGATTACGCGGACGGAAATAATCTTATCACAGAAGGTCGGATGTGCGTCCCCAAACCCCCGATTCCTAATAGTGAGCAATACCTTCCCCAGAGGCGCTGTCGTCGTCTCTTTGGTGATCTAGCCTCCCATTTCGCTTCCAGATGCCCAATCGTCTTCTCCCTCTTTTTCGTTCCTTCCCTTTGATGAACTTTACTCTTTTCCTTAAAAAAAAAATCCGTCCCCTCGCAACCTGCTTCACCTCCAGCCTCGTTTCTCAGCCAATCCTCGCGAGGATCGCTTGAAGGCAAGTCATCCTCCCCGACAGCGCGGTAATTCTCAGCCACCCCTCGAAGTCCCAAACTCGATTCCAAATTTTCCATTCTCTCCAATGAAAATCCCCATGTAATTTTATTTTTTTTTAATTTAGCATTTGAAGAGGAAGTCACTCAATCATTCACTCAAATTGAATCCTTTGATAAAACTTGCGGAGTATTTGCATTTGGACGAATTCCCGGAGAGGGGAAAAATGTACATAAATGTGGACAGGGTTGTTATTCCGCTGTCATGGACTCGCGTGGTAATTGGATTTGACTTAGAATTGAAGTGAAAATGAATGTGCCATCTCTCGATACCCATCCGTGCCACATCTTTGCCAGCTACCCAGCCTTTCTCCCGAGTTTCATCCCACGACTCCACGGACACTGGTGCATAATGGGATTCTTTACTCCAGCGAACATTTTTGGATTCCAGATCGCCTTCACTCCCATTTTTATCGGAGCCAAATTAGTCTCGGTCAATATTAGCGCTCTTGGTTGCGGAATGATTGGATTATCGATTTCCCTGCGAGAGCATTTTGGACCCATCTCATTAGAATTGAACGAAGTGAAGTGAAAGGTCGACAGATGCGTTAAAAACATCCATTAAACGTCTCCTGCGCCATCAAACAATGTTTTTATAAAAATATTGTACGAAAACACTACAATAAAATTTGATAACACGACCTGTGGTTCAACGTCTAAAGTTCATTACCAGGTTCTGATGATAACAGTTTAGACGATGAAACCTGGATATTAGAGAATTTTATTGTAAAAGTATTTGCATTATATTAAAGTATGGTATCGTAACACGAAGCTAATCCTTAGCTCTTTTTATACTGACATCAAACAACCCAAAGTAGCCTGGGGAACTATTCTGAATGCTCATTTATAGATAGAAATGTAGAAAGGATGGCAGTCGTAAAATTTCTTTTGTGGCGATTGTGAAATAACATTATTCCGTCCTCATATAGGCAGGACGGAGTATATTTAATAATAATAGTAATAAAACGTCTTTATTGGGGCAAGACGAAGACAAAAGCAGTCCCTGGTCTATCGATATTATAATGTCCATTTACGTATTGTGAATCAGATAGATCCAGATTGTCTTTTTTCCCTTTCAAAAACTCACGATCATAAAACAAAGTGAACGAAATGTAAACTAATACATCCCTACGAAATCTCTACGAAATATTCTTGTCCAAACATGTGATTTATTTGTACCCCTCTTACCAGAGGTACTTGAATCTTCTCTCTTGGTATTTATATGAAAAACCGCAATATTCAAAAGTTTGATTTGACTGGTGAGGGTAGAGGGCTCACCTAGAACTAAGCCTATGAAAATTCAATCAGGGCAGAGGGGCCAATTTCTATCCCTGTGTCTCCGGGGGTTTCCCAGGAAGATATGGTACCCAGAAAATGACTCAGCTTGCTCAGGTTTTAAGCTGAAGATGTCCAGAGGTGTTACCTGCATTTCAATCCGGGGCCCCCGATCACTAGCCGAGCGTTCTGTCCCCTGGACTACCACGGGGATGGTAAACGCAGAATGTTTCATAATTTTGAAGGCTATTCAAATTTGTTCCTTGTTTGGAATTAAAGTTCACTTGGACTCCTTTAGAAAAACATCCAAAACAACTTTTCTTACTTTTTCAAAGTTATTCCCCTGGACTTACTTTTATAAGCCTTGACCCTGTTTCGCATTGTTTGGAAAGTATAGTTTGATAGTATATATAAGGAATTTTCCACGTGCCTCGCTATTTTGACCATTTTCTTCCGCCTGCGGTATGTCACAGATCTGGATATATGTTAGCTACGGGAACTTGCCTTCTTCAGAGTGACTATAAGAAGACCTTTTGCGGATGGTACATCACCCTGTCCTGACATATATACCCATGTCACTTTCGAGTTTTGCTGGCCCGAGGGCGAGCGAGATAGATGGCTGGCGAAAGGGGGTGGTGTAAACCGACCTTGTTAATTCAGTCAACTGTTGTGAGCTCCCCTCGAGGATTCATAGATGGGCGTAGGCATTTCCTAATGTTTTATTGTCACCATCTTTTCACTATCGTTTGGTTTAATTTGTGTGACGCACGAATGTTATTGGGGATGGATTTCCTATTTGACATGCATGACAGATGTTATCGTAATAGCCTAGTCATAATAAATTTTCACCAAGGGATAATTTTTTTATTTCTTCATAATGGTCCCTTAACCATAATGGTACAGTGAGGCGAACTTCTAGTAAGCAGTATGCAGTGATTTCAAAGATATTGGAGTTTTTATCATTTTTCCATCGTAGTTATAGATGGTATTTTGATATTCCAAGGTAATCCTAGAGCAATCACAACCTCTTTGCCCTCTAACGGGGTAGTATTATTTTTGTTTATAGAGTGCTTCTACGGCTTAGTTCACTTTGCACCTCTTCATATCGTAGAAAAAACCCATCAGGAAAAACACAACACCCATGCCCCGGGCGGGACTTGAAACCGCAACCTTTGAGCACACAACCCACCAGGCTAACCCGGTCGGCTCCTCTAACGGGATTGGAACTTCTGATTACCTGACATTACCGCACTTTAATCGCGCATTATTTACTGTGAATTTGAGTGCATTTTTTTTCCTGTGTGAGTGAGTGAGTGTTTGAGTGAGTTTCCTTTCTGCCCGCCAATGACCTCTGGTGTTCCTATAGAATCCCTTAACGTACCATCATGAATCTTCAGGAACGAAGTCTGTATGCATTTCTGCTGAACGTTTCCTGAATTACAGTATGATATGGAAAGGAACCGTACATATTTGATGAAAATAAACACTCCTTTATTGGACTGTTTTTTATTGGAATATATATCTAATCTTGTAGAATACCTAAATTATCTCTTTCAACGGTAGAATGATCGTTTTTTTTTTAAATAACTCTTATATTTCCACAAAATCTTTTGTGGAAATATAAGAGTTATTTTTTAAAAAAACCATCATTCTATCATGGATTTCCACCAAGTGACGGCCTCCACAGTGAACTTTAATCTCTTTCAACGTCGCAATTTTTTTCTCGTATCTCATCCGTTCTTCGTGTAAATAAATAAATGATGTGAATGTTAACTAGCTACAATGAAGAAACAAATCTTCCAGGATTTCCTCCGTTTGTGATTATATTTGACGACAGTTTCGCCATAATTGCAAACGGTGTCTTCAGGTCATAAGTCCACTAAATACGGGAGAGATTGCAGGCGGATCTTCAGGTAACTCATGGCCCGAAGTCTCCGACTGCAATGATGGCGAAACTGTCGTCAAATATAATCACACACGGAGGAAATCCCGGAAGATTTGTTTCTTCAATCGCGCTCCGTGGTAACCTTCAAAGCGTAGCTACAATGAATTTAAAAGTTGGTATATTTTTATGTCAATATTTCATAATCAAGAATATCTTAAGTAAATACCCCGTAAGAATTATTCTTTATCCTCTTCTCTCATGGTTTGGTATTTATTTTTAACTTTTAAACCTCTTTTTGATTGGCCTAATTAAGTGATTAACCGCCATGCGTATCTTTCGAAAATAATAGAGTTATTTAAATTAACTTTTTCACCAAATAAAACTTTACCTTCGCTGAAATTCACCATTGAAATTAATTTAAAAATAATATTTATTATCTCTGCACCAACGGAATTCATTTCGCAAAATGTCAAGGGGAAACCTTATTTCGAACGAGGCAGGTGTTTCTTCTTCGGAAGCCCCGAGTGATTTATCGAGTGCGTCTCCCTCCAGGTGCGTTGAGGTGAAACTTCCCCCCTTGAGTGCTCTCCCGAGTTTTGAAGTACATTTTCCTTTTGATCGTCCATAAGACAGATTACATTCATTTCGACCGTTTTCAGTGAAGCTTCAACGTCGTAAATTTAACTTTTGAGTGGTTTGGTTATGACTTGTTTTTTCTCTTTCTCCCGAACTCAGAAATATTCGTGGTAATAACGATCTGGTGGCAGCAGTCACTGTCGGCGATCGCCAAGATGTTTGCCGAAGACTTCAGACAAACTTCGCCTTTTTCTCTTCCAGAGCTCCTCTTGCTAATGAGGTGAACGACGGTTTTAAACCTCTGCAGCAGCGGCTACAAACAGAAAATAAGTTCCGTTCTCCAAACAAACGAGAGTTAAATGAAAAGTGTGCATGAATCCTTTCAGCTGGCGAACTTAAAAAAATACTGAGGCGGGCATTCTGTCTCAAGCTGGTTCATTGTAAATCTCGCACTTACTATTCCCCGATGGTGGTTATCGTGGAGTGATAAGAGGCGCCATAAATCTTCGGGGAAAATCTAGGAGCTATTCTAATCTAAAATACCCCTACCGCAGTTATCATCATCATAGGTTTTCATTCCGTAGATTAATTTTCTGCAGCTCTCCAAGCTATACTGTCATCTGCCAACCTCCTCATGCCTTCGTAGTTGTCAACTCTAACGCTCTTCTTTATTCTGCATCCCATATTACATTCTACGTTACTCTGTATATCTAGGGCTCTTCCCTCCTAAGATCCTTCCATAACAGTTTGCATTGACTGTCACGACTCAATAATTCTATTAGCTTTTCTCTTATTATAAGTAAAACAGTAACTTTTGTATAAAAGTGGAGAGTTGTAAGTTAGTGAAGCTAAAGCCGACTTTGGAAATCAGATTACATACGTGAAATCTATTAGCATTCTTATTATATTAAATGAATGATCATCAACATTCATCACTTTAATTGTATGAAAACTATAAATTCTCAAGATATTGAGACTTCCCGTCGATTTCAACTTAAGTTTATATTAGCCAGAAAACTTGAGAATGCGACAGTAAAGATCATTTAACCTTTGGATCGACCATGTATAAAGTACACACTTTATAGTTTCTGTAGGAAATCACTGGAAAATACAGAAAGACTGATTTGAAACTAATCAAGGTAATGGAAAACAAAAAATGATTCTAGTCGCCACAAATTATTCTCATTACGTTTCATAATTATCTGATTAATGTATCAGAGTCTTTGACAAATACTTTGAAAGAATAAGGTCGAAAAAAGAACCGAGCCAGTGTCATGACTCTTAATATTCGTTACATCTCGGCAATCAATGTACACTTACTCATTGTCTGCAAGAATAAAGTGTGTGGGACCATGTTTATTCATGGATTTAGACAATATGTACCATGGTATTAACGTTTTTATTGTGCTTAAACGTTCAGTATTTGAAGTCTTCATGGATAACAAGCGGTTGCAAGTTCACATTGATTGGACGCATATATTCCTTAGTAAAAATTCCATCCAGTCATTTGAACAGGTTTCTCCTATAGTCAAAAAGCAACGTGCCAACGGCCCCAAGGAACCGGCCCCTTCACCGGGACCAGTTTTGAATACTGGCCTGCGGCAACGGATCGGATTATAAATAGTACCCGGCAGTGCCGAATGTCGTCAATTTTTTTTTTTGCCCGTCCCCACGTTTGACGCCTCACCCCGTGGCCATGGCTTCACTGTCATCTTTATGTTTTTTTCTGTCGCGCCGCGGAGAGAGAGGGCGTTTTTTTTATTAGAGAAACAATTACGGAGGAACGTGCGGGCACTTGTGAGGCTGTCCCTTCCCCCCCTTCCTTCTTCTCCTCCTCCGTCCC
>WURS02014328.1:0-12224 GCA_011762765.2 Rhinocypha anisoptera | reverse complement strand
AAAAATGACATTTTATATCTATCTGTTCGGCATCCTAACTCTCTGATTTTATGTACGTGATCTAATCTACCGTAGTAATATGTCGGTGGCTGTAATATATTTCTGATCTCATCGTTGAAATTATCCTCCTGAAATCTGCCTAAAAGAGGCAGGTATTGTGTTCTCCACTCTCCCAAAAATTATTTTATCGCGTCGAATAAAGTTACAGATTTAATGACCAAATTTACGATTTTTCCACGCAAATAAACACACACATTCAGTGAAAAAGGTCACTGATGGTTGGTTCAAAGCATAGGACCTACCTTCCCTTGAAAACAGTTTTCGTTCACGCCTCCCAACATATTTATCAGAAACAAGATGGCGAGCAAATTTGCGGTTCACCACCATACCAGTTGTGTGGCGCAGTGTGTCCCAACTTGTAAACCTAGCATGTGAGCTGAAGTTTAGTGCATTCATTAAAATCCGTATGGAATAGGACATCGCATTATAACCCGAGAAAATGTTCTCGATGCTCATTATTTGAGTGAATGAAAGGAGAAAGTAGCGATGGCGGATTTTACTACGTGATTCAGCTTCTAATATACGGTAATATAAAAGTATTGAATAGATAATTGAAATATCGGGAATCTTTCGTTTATTTTTTACGGTTATTAGTATCCCATATGTGTGTGCCTTTCATTTCAGTCTGAAGAGCATAATATTAGTGCTGAATTGAAGCAACACCGTGAGCAGTTATATTTTTTAAGTTTCATCTGACATCTGACTTCCTTACTTGCATTTCCATACTTTTATGCCTTCCTCCCAGTCTGGAGAAGTTTTCCGGGTTACTCTGGTGGGTAGAACGGTCCACTGGCTAACCCAAAGGTCTTGGATTCGAGTCCCGCTTGACCATGCTCATTGTCTTCGTGTAATTGGGTTTTTCTTTGATTAGAGATGGTGCCGAATGGCCGTAGCTGTCGATGCACCCTATAAACGAAAATACTATTACTACTACTCCGGTCTTAAGAGGCCGATATTAGTACGTAATGGGACTTGAAACGATGAGTACTTTGATCAGTACTAAAGCATGCCCCAGGGGTAGTAAGTAAAAGATTTGCCATTGAGTAACTAAATATTGTCGCCTTATCAAAAAGACGCCCCGGAAAATATCTAATTGCGCATTACGGTGTGATATTAGCCTATTTTCCTCTCAAACGATAATATGGAGTCAAGTAGCGTTATGAATTTCACGTGCTAATTTGGACCTGCCAATATATTTCTCGTTTTATTCGCCTTTAGATTTTATAAATAGTTAGTATTTCTCGTAGTTCCGTTAGGGAATCCATAGAAGATTTTTATTTGTTGACGAAATTCGGAAACAATATTTGCTTAGCATCCGCGTATGCGTTCCGCATATATATATATATTTTTTTTTTGTCGGAGATTTACGTTAAGCCAGTCGCTCATCGGATTTTAAATCTCTCCCGCGGCTTAAACTCTCGCTTCGGCCGTCTCATTTGCATCCTCACCTCATCCACGTCATCCCCATAGATAGCTCAGCGATCTCGTAAAGCCCATGTGTCCCATTCCTCTCAAACGCGTTCCCTGAAAGAGTGAAATGGCTTTCTGGGGGAGGACATATGAAGAGAGAGCATGTCCACGATCCGCCTACCTGTGAATTTATATCGTAAAAACGTCCCCAAGTCTATCTAAGTGCACGAATATCATTTTTAACTATTCTCGAGTATACTATCCTAAATATTTTATTTGAGAGTTAAAGAGAAAACTTCTCGTACTATGCCCAATGGAAGAGAAATAAGAAGCCACGATACCAGTGATGCTCGTGTGTGTACTCTATTAAATCTCATTGCCGGTTTGCCCTTTTTCCTAATCATAAGGAAATATAATTTTCCTAACAAACATTCTATAGATAACAAGCGATTTGAAAATCATAAAATTTCATACATTTAATTGTTGATCTTGGTCTAGTGTTTTACGAAAGTAATTCGTTCATGCAGTTTGAGAGATAGTTGAATGATTTTGCGTCAGGGCATCAACTGTGTAAAATCTGCGAGAGCTCTGACTGTATCCGTGATACCATGCTTGTTTTTCAATTACTAATTATCGTAAACACCTCTTTGGTCACTATGAATCTCGCTAGCTTCATGGTATGGTGTCAAAAGTTCAGTAGCCGATGAAAATCTAAGTATACATGAAAACAATGTTTTGCTAGCGTAATGCCATCCAGTCACTATCTTATATAAAAAATAAAATTTTTTCTTCGTGGTCAGATAGTGAAATCAAATTGTATTATTTTCTAAAGACAAATGTTTCAGACGTCATGTGGTGGAATTTTATCATGTTAAGTAAAATGTGAAAGCAATTTTCCACAAAAATATGATTAATGCATAATATAACATAATATCGCATTAAAAAAATATTTTTGTGGAAAATTGCTTTCATATTTTACTCAACGTATTATTTTCTTTCGTATGGCCAAAGATACGTTGCTAATCTCGTGATAAATGGTGTTTTTTTCATTTTTCTAAAATATTAGTTGGGTTTTATTATGTTTCCATCTTATTTTAATTATCAAATGCTCTTGGGAAATTCAATTTGCATAATGAAAAATGACCTGTATATATTTAGGCATATTCAACATTGAAAGAAAATTGTTGGATGGGGCCGGGCATCTCGGGGCCGAGATCTGTTAGGAGACAGTATATAATATTTCCGTATTTTATTTTAATTTAATTTCATTGTCATAGTATTCATTTTTTCAATCAGTTCCACGGATTTATCTTTCAAATCTGAATTGCATGGAGTAAGAGAGATGACAGGAAAGTTGAATCTAAGAAATAAGTTACAAAATTTGCAATTTCCACTTTAAAAACTTCTTCTTTATTTCGACATGTTTCGGTGCACTACACCATTATCAAGTCTGGGTAGGTTATTTTACTGCCAAAAACCGGAAAAACATCCACCAAGTACCTGATACTTGGTCAACAACAAAAATGTTTATGTCTGTGCATACTATATATATATATATATATACACACACATTAGATTTATTCCTTCCTTCCATTCTGAATACGGTGGTACAACCAGAGTAAATTTTGAAAATAGTGTGTGCTCTTTTATATTTGCTTTATATTTTTTCTGATTATCCCAAAGTTTTACATTACTTATTCACATATATGAACCCATGTAGTTTTTATCTATTAAAGAGACTACAGGAAAATAATTTTACATTAGAATAAAGGTGACTCTTCTACGATTAGTAACAAAATAATGGTATGAAGTAGGTGAATATTATCTTGTCACATTTTGAAATGTGTATTCTCATAAAATAAAGCTCATTTGTTACATCAAGGATAAATTTATTGACAATATATATTTCATTTATTATAAATTTAAATATGATCATCATTTTATTATGGTGATTCATCCATTGTGCACATAAATATCAAAACTAGAGATATCTACCTCTTAAATTCGGAAATATTGTAGTGATTACTTCGATAATTTTAGATTAATATTCAACTATCCTCCTATGTTTATATTTATTAGGAAAATAATTTTATCTAAATAGTGGTTTCCTGATTAGAGAATTAATTAGGAACTATCGAGATGGTTTATAAAAAAGTAACATTCGAGGTGAGATAAAAATATATCAGAAAATCTGATTATAATGAAATTAACTAAAACATGACCTTCATATGGGGTGTATCAGTGCTTTTCGGTGTCGGGATTTTCATTTATTTCCAACCTGTCCTTAATTTAAAGTTCCATTTTAAGGAATATAGTAACTCTTGAGAACCTTTCTCACCAACTGATATGCGAACCAGAAATTTTTCCAGTGAGACTCAAAATTTCATTGGGGTTTCGTTTTTTTTTTTACATTGAACTCCATAGATTTCACGTGATTTATATTACCCAGAGAATGAACCCTGTAACCAAATGGCCAATAGGCGAATACACTTATTGGTAGTCTACAGCTGTACGTAAACGCGATGTTTACCAAATGCAGCGCGATTCATTTTGACAGGAGACTGTGCTCACAACAAAAACTTGAAGTACAATCCCGAACATTTAGGGTTGGGAATTTTACCTCGTCCCGTTATCGGTTTTCGGGAATTATCTCCGAAAGGCTTGCATTCTCGGTTGGTCGCATCGGGAGCGAAAATATCTGGAGATGACAAGCAGGAACTATGTAAACCTTTCTTGTCCCTTGACATTCCTCCCTGTGTCCCATAGACACAGATGTCCGGTACATCGTCAACAGCCGCCAACTCCCGGATGCAAGTTCATTCCCCGATCCTCTGAATACACACCGACTCCCCCCTTGGGAGGACGGGCTATGGGTGATGCACCTAGTTCTACTTTTTCAACGTCAAAAACATGTTTCCGCGTTCTTCCCTGGGAACGCGATTCTCGCGGAAAGACCAGTCGGGAGGATTATTTTCGAGAATCTGAAATTTTTAAATGTGAGAGAAAATTTTAGCACACGGAACTTAGAGGACTTTGTATAGGAATTGGCGTAACGGTTTTCCCGAAAAAATGGGTTCGTTCACCCGTCAAAGTCAAAACTATTTCGCCCGTCCCTTTCATTGCTTGTGAACATTTGTAATTTTTTGCTTGTACATTGTGCAACATTTGAGACCAAATTCCTTGAGACAGCAGAACGCACTGTTTTATTGCGGTAAAAACCACTCTTAACCGTCCCTCGATCAACAGGTGCCCGCTATAGCAGTCTTGTCCAGAGTCACTTTACCGAATGCCTCCAGCAAAACTTATCAACAAATATTATCATGAGAGCATACCACGGTATTACGGCATTATCAGGTTATAATGACGGTGAAATGGCGTAATTTACCGTATAATAAAAATCTGTGGAAGATGTTGCATTACCTGTGTTATAATATGGAAACCCTGAAATTAATTATGGGCTTCATTCAGTTACGATTTTATTTCAAATTTACAATAACATTTTACAAAATTGTGCATTTGCGTACAAAAATTTTGCAGTCATAATTTTTAAACAATGAATCAATAAATTTCCTTTTTTTTTGACTGAATGGATTCCGTTGTTAGAAAGTACAGCGTTGTTAGTAAGGAATAACTGTCGATTTTAAGGTGAATAATAACTATTTTTTAGATAAAAATTATGTAAAGTAAACACTTTATTGCAGTAATAACCATGAACAACTGCAATTAACAAGTTGTAGTCATGAAATAATTATTTATGAATAAAATAACTTTTTTCGAGTCAAGTACTCTTAAGGCGGCCAGTGCTTTTTTACCCCTGTTTAACCGGGTTCCCGGGTTGTCCGATAGTCCCCCCACCACATTTATGCTGGTTAATGGAGGTTCTACTGCAATTCATAGGTGGCGTAAATGCTTCTAAGTCTGACGCTTCAATATAGTCTATGTTAAAATGGGAAAATTTATGAAAAACTTAGAACCAAGACAAAGATAATGAGAAACCTTATTTACAAGGTATTATATAATTATTATTAATTATTATATTACTATAATTATTATTTATAATGAGTAAAGTATTAGGGAAAAAAGAGATTCTTTTTAAAAGTAATATGCATTAAATTTAATGAACAATTTGAAAAAGAAAAGTATGGAGAAAAGTTTATAGAATTCACCCCATTATTAAATTTTGTAATGACAGCAATCTTTCCTACTTTTACATTGTGAAACTTGAAGAACAAAAATTTCTCGATAAAGATGGATAAATCAGCCATGGAGACACATATAGTATAAAATTTACATTAACAAATCTCATAACAAACATTAAAACTGCAATGCAGAATTTAAAAATTGCAATTCAGTTACTCGGTTAAATAACAGAACCCTCAATCTCTTTAATTTAGCGAAATCTTTTCCAAATGTAATTAATAAACTTTCCATTACCCGAAGGGGGAAGAATTTCAGTGGTAATTCTCATGAATACCTCCGCCACATTGAACTAAACAAATACGTTTTTTATATTGTTATAATTTCATTTGCCTTTGAAATAAAAAAATCCGTAATAGTATTTATTATAACTGTCTAAACATTTCACGCTGAAAAAATAGAGAATTTCACACTAATTCGTACGAAAAGCAGTTAGTGATTTGGTACAAGTTGTCTACAAGGATGCTTAAAGCGCTACTAATGAGAAGAAAAATTCCATCAAAAAATCATTAGACAAATTCAATTTGAAACTCCCTCCAAAATAAGATACCGACGACATTCTTCAGCGCATTTAGTAAATACTAACGACCTCGTACACATTTAAACCTAAATGAAGTTATGCTTAGGTAATAAGTATGTCCATTGCCTTAAAAACAACCAAGACCCCGGAATACCATGTCTCGGCTATTGAATAACGATGATAATTACCGAATAGCCACGGGGCACCTTTTAATAATTATCGAGATAGCAGATATATTTAGTAGACAACTGTGTAAAAGGAACAACGCGGGATATATTTGACTCGCTTCTTCTCCCAAAATATAAACCGAGGAGGTCACGGCCCAACTTTGCAGCAACCGAGTCTTTATTTTGTCAAGGCCTTCCTCATTCGTTCCTTCTTTCGGGTTCAGCTTAGCTCTTCAGGGTTCAGAACTTTTTTGGGACAATTTTAGTCATTCACATCTCCGAATCGGTCCCATAAACATAAGGCATTAACATTAACTTAATTAAAAAATTAATAACTTTTCACGTTTCCAGGCGAAAGTCATTTCGACGAGTGCTTTTAAAGTATCTTTGAAAAACACACAATTCCACAGGGAAAAAAAGTCACATTTCCCACGACGAATTTCAGTAGGATTTAAAAACATTTCCTCAGTCTTGTTTCAATAGCCTTCTTTTAAGACTACGCTGGGATAATCGGAGGAAAACGCACTGCTTCAGCACACTTGGTGAAAAAAACGAGTTTTGCTGCGCTGAAGCATTACATTGAACCCGTCAAAAGGAAAACACTGTCAGGGTTTTGAGAACGCACTCGCCCAAGAATCCTGTGATCACCGAAGCCATGGGGGTTGTGGTACTCCTCGTGGGCCTCGCCGTCCTCACCGTTGTCGGAGAAGCTGCGCGCGAGAAACCGATCCAGGCGGCCCCGCTGCGCGTCCACTCGGACCCACCACCTTGGGAGTCGGCAACCTCCAGCATCTCGGAGCTGCTCCAGCAGATGGACGAGCTGGAGTCCGGAGACCTGACTTCCGCGATAGACGGCGGTTGGACCGATGACGTCCGGAATAAGAAACCGTTGACCACCACGCTGGTCTCGGATTTCAACTTCCTGTTGTCCGGTCTCCAGTCGCCTTTGCCTGCCGCTCAAGGGGAAGCCAGGCTCCAGACGTTTATGGCGGCCATCGGTGCGAGGCAGAATGCCATGGTCAGGGCTATGAAGTCCATCGTGGTGTCCTTGGACCGGGTGAACCGCCGCGTGGTAAGTTTAACAAGTCCCCAGGGCCCCAATCTGGTCGACCAGGGCCCCGGTTCTGAGTCCATGTACCTTGGAGGGTTGGTTTATCCCCGATCCGTTCACCCCGCTGTCTCAGTAACAACGTGAGTCTTGTCATTCAAGACAGCAGTGCTTGTGCGAGCATGTCTCTCTTAATGGTGTAGTGGGGTGTAGGAAATAAGAGATAAAAAAATTATGCACTCGGAAGGGAATTTTCCAAATTAGTGTAATCAGTGAAGGAGCCGGAGTTGCCTGTAAGCGTGTTGGACGCTTATGAAATTCGGAGAAATTTTCACTCGAAAATAATCAACAGTGGAAATTTCTGTAACCATTATGCATTGGGACGAACGCATAGATTATTTTTTAACACTATCCACGGACATTAAATGATTATGAAACAACTATCCAACCGTTTCACTTTTAGGGTTTAATGTGGGAAATTTTTTATGCGTACTCTTGGTCGGGCGATGGTTCATTCCTTGGTCGAATGTTCTCAGGAAATTAGTTCATTTGCACGATATTGCTAGCCGAATCCCGTTGACAAATCATTTCACCTTTCTTCAGTTCTAATAACCCCCTGTTAATACTGTGACCATCCAAGCTTATCTGCTATCCTACCTACAGTCAGACAATATCAGTCTCAAATGGAAAGAGTGAATGGCTTAATTTTTTTGAATTTTCGATTGGGTTAAGTTTTTTCTCCTTTAATAGTAATTTCATTCCCTTTTCTGTTTCCTTACTACCATAAATTTAGAATATAAACGCCGTAACATGTTGAAATGACCTGAAATAATATAACTGATCCAAATTATAATCGGGTACCTGCAGCACCTCATTAATAACTTCACTAATTAGGCATACGATCGATTTTGACGAATTCAAAATATAGTTCAAGATACGTCCTCGAATTTGATACTTTAAAAATTATGTAGTGGATAAAATTGGGATGTATTCTATAATAGAAATTTTGTCAATCACTTAAAAATATAAAAACTTGCCTTGGTGGATAGTTAATCAAATTTATTTTAACTCGGATATCACTGGCAACAATATATAATTTCCGAAACTTCTGGAAACATAATGTGCGATACGAAATTATCATATGCATGTCTCGGCAAAAATGTTGTATGCTTTCATGTTTCGTTTGAAGTTCCACCCTTGATTTTTATAACTTTTTCACGTTTTCATAATGGAGACTTAGGATGAACACATTGCACTACGATACCCTGAGTATAGAAACGATTATTTCAAGCAACGATCTTTTGAATTTTGGTAACTTGATAACGCAATCAAAATTTTGCACCTCTTAACCGCAATATTACTTTCTAAGCCGATATTTTAAAAACCTCAAAATCTTTACTCTTCTATAGTTCTCCTTTTTAATTTTTTCCCAAAAAATTCAGTTTCAACTCTAAAAAACATATATTTACATTTATCATAGTATCCATAAACCAATTTAAGAGTGTAAGTAAAAATAAATAGAAAATAAATAGCGTAATTTTGCAGATCTACTTTTATTTAGTTTATCAACTTATTTAAATATTGTTCATCAGATCATTTCCTGTAACCTAAACAGGAGTCAGTTCCCATTCCTTTCATACGTAAAACACAACATGTATGGTATAAGCCTCATTATTTCTATATTTTTCATGGGAGTTTATTAACAGAAAAAGTTTCTGCCTAATGATAAAAAGGTTATATTTACAAGTTTTGATGATTCAGCGTGATGTTGTGGAATGCTGAAATATTCATGATGAAATGAAATAGCGAACTTCCAGAGATGATAAAATTTAATATGGCTAAGTTTCGGTGTTACTTTCCATAATTATATATACAAATATGGTTGTTTATATAAAAATAAAAAATATTTTTGTAAATCTGGTTAGGTTAGAGTAATACCGAAACTTAAATCATATTAAAATTTTTAATCTGTAAAAGTTTGCTATTTCATTTCGCCATGAAGTAATATTTGTGGTATATTTGCAGGAAACTCCTCCAACAGTAACTCTTTCATGGAAACTCCACATTAGTCTACTTTAACCAAATTTAAATAATACGAATTTGTAATTATATGTGATCAATATAACTAAAATTAGTTGACTGAAATTCGAGCCTGCTATGGTATGTTGTTCACGCAATTAAACCTGAGTATAAAATTATATCTATATCCCTTAAAATATTCTAAATCAGGTAAGAATCTGTAATTATTTTATTGGCCACTTCGGTACTTATTTACAAATTATTGATGATTTTTATTTGTTCAAGATCTTTATTTTTTTTATTTGTTTACAATAGTTAAAATTTTAAAGCTACGATTACCTTTAACTGCATCTTGGGTAATAAGAGTGTGGTAAGAGAAACTCGCACAGGTGGTCACAAGATGAAACTAGTCATTGAGACATAAGAGGGAAGGTATGAACTGTTTGAGTTTTTCAGTTATCATCGTAAAATTCGCGGAACATATAGAGACAGAATTTGAAAAAAAGAAAGGTGCTGATGGAAATCGTAAATAAATTTAGACTTCATTCAATCGGTATTAAACTAAAGATATTTACGCATTAAACCTAAATGAGAGTGAAATATCGGATTTAAATTTCCATTATATTTGTTCTCTAGACCATATTATCACTATATAATCTGTTTTTCTTCCCGAGCTTCTACGAATTATTTAATATGAATGCCTTGAGGCAGAATTATTTTCATTTGTGCAATATAAATCGTTAGACAAGGGGAAAATAAAAGGAAAAATTATGGAAAATCGATCACTATGATTTATAAAGAACCACTATACAAATGCCAAAGCAAATGAAATATTTTAAATTAATAATTTATCAATATTAATAATTGATAGTGAGGCAAATAAAATATTTTAACTTGTCCAATTATATAATTTAAATGATAATAGAGAATCAGTTAAAACTCTACATAAATAAAAATATGTCATAGTGGTCTATGAATAGAAAATGTATTTAGCTCCACAGTTATTCCATAATAAGCAGCATAAAGTGCAAAGTTTAAAAGACAAATGTTTTAGAAATTTGACATTCGAAGCCTATTACCCCGTATACATTCTCAGGAAGCATATTCACCGAATCACTTAGAACGCCCGAGCTAATTTACACACCTCTTTTTCAGACGCACTCAGGGCTGGTACTCGACTGTTCAATTGATAAGGACAAGAAGAAACGCTGTAACAAAATTCCGTTCCCGGAGTCGACACTTACCGCTGAGTCGTCGCATCCGGACTCTCTTTGGGCTCTAGGGAGCACTGTGGACTCTCTGGGAGAGCGTTGGTGGGAGAACATATGGGGGAGCGGCGGAGGGTTGTGGGGGAACTTATGGGGAGGCACGGGAGGTGGATTTGGGTTCGGCAGTGCTGGTGGTTCGGGATCAGGTAAAAATAAAAAAAAACAATAATCCTAACATAAAGTATTCAGTTGTGGATTGTGTTGTTGGCAACTGAGTTTGAGGAAATTGTCAAATCGAAGATCTTTCTCTTCAGTTCTGTACAATTTTATCTTGTATGCATTTCTGAATTAAAACCTATTCTTGATACTATATACATATGCATTTTTATTTAGAAATTCCCATAACTAAATTGAGATAGCTCCCCTTGTCTAATCCTAAAGTACCTAGACAGCACAGGTGGTTATAGTAGTTACCTAGCGCAGGCGGTTATAGTTGTCTATTCTCAAGTTTGGAGGAATAATCTACTAGGAGAATTTCTGAATTTACTATGAATTTAATGAAATTAGCCAGTAATTTTTAAATTAAAATTCTTAGGAACCACTAAAATATTTGTTTTAATTCTACGTTGATAGTAATAATTTTACTGTTATTGAGGGATCCTTATTAAATACATCCATAATATCTTCATATTATAATATTAATAGTTAAACTAGATCAAGAAAACTTTTCGTCCTAGAACAGTACCTTCACAAGACCGTTTGTAACCAAGTCCCGTTTAGGTAATATTTGTAATAGAATTCTTGGATAGGAAGGAAATACCAAAAATATTCATGTATTTTAATTTAAATACATTTAAACCATGCAATAAAAACTAAAAGCTTTAGCTTCCTAATAAGCTTCTACTGTTTTGCCTCAGGAAAAAATACGTCAAGCTTAGGTAGAAGAGATTCATAAAAAGGGTATTTTTGCTCAAGCCATTAGAATGGCGGATTTAATTTATTGTGTTGATCAACAGAAGCTTTAATTTCATCACTCATCAGTGCTAAATCCTAGTACTATTTACCTAATTTGGAGATACCACCCTAAGGTACCTATGTAGGAAATGCATACATTGATCGAATTGTGTAAAAAAATTAATATAGTGATGTAATAAGTATAATGATTTTACAATATCACAAGGTATATAAAATAATAATCATCTTAGAAGTAATATGTACTTAAAACTAAATTAATGAAAGAAAAATCCAAATTTTAAAATATTTTCTACAATACTTAATACTAAGACAATTTATTAAATATGAATATTACAGAAATCGATTAAATCATAAAATTTCGACTTCTGGTAGCCTCAATCCCTGTGGCCAAAAAAATTGATATTATAGCATATAATCACAGATCTTATAAAGATTAATTCATTCGACGGTTTTTAGTAAAGGGACTTTTATTGGTAAAGGTATTTTAATAAAGGGAATTTTATTAATAAAATTTTATTGAAATAACTATATATATATATATAGACTATCGCAAAAACTCAGAATTCATGGAAATATGTGAGTGTTCCGACTTTTATTTATTTGTCTATATGCTTCATTGT
>WURS02014317.1:0-12224 GCA_011762765.2 Rhinocypha anisoptera | reverse complement strand
TCTCTCTCTCTCTCTCTCTCTCTCTCTCTCTCTCTCTCTCTCTCTCTCTCTCTCTCTCTCTCTCTCTTCACTCTCTTTTAGCTTACTTTACCCCCATAAAACTAGTAAAGGATAACTCAATAGTATCGATGATAGTGAAGGACAACTAAATGACATCGATGATAGTGACGAACAATTAAATGGTATCGATAATAGTGACAGACAACTTAACAACTCAGGTATCGATGTTGTATCAAAGTTGAAGAAGAGAGAGAGGAGGATAGAGAGAGGAGAGAGAGAAAGAGAAAGATGTGCATGCGTCAGGTTATGTTTTTGCGACATTGTTGACGTTTTTCTATCACAATGCGTCACAGAACGTTTTATGAAATAGGTAGATTTGTCATTGCTTCAATTTTTGGAGGAATTTAAACGGAAAAAATCCAGTGAACAAAATAAGATAAAATTTTGATTTTTTGAACCAACATATAAACATTAGCATTTGCATAGAGTTTGTCAAGTGATGAAGTGAAGATAAAAATAGAATAATAAAATTGTAGTATGCGTGTTTTTGCAAAACTAACCAAATGTGTACTTAGATAGGTCTAAGTGTTGTGCGATGTTGTCGATAACACTTCATGAAATAAGATTCCGACAAAGTTAGACTTAATTTATTCTGTTTTTGGTATTTCTCTCTCTTTCTTTCAATTCTCATTCTATTGATAGATCTATCTTGCATATGAAGAAAAATAAATTCTCAGCAAGTTTATGGTTTTTCTATATCTAAGTAGTTGAAAGAAAGAATGATTTGTTTTTAACTCGCTTAGGCTCGCAAATGCATAAATCAAATAGCGAGATTATGTTTTTGCATTACTGGCAAGCAGGCAAAGTAGATTAATAAATGTACTAAAAAATTCTATCAGGTATACTTAAGTATACCTTAATTAAGGTTTGCGAGTGTTCTAAGTTAAATAACACAATGCAATGTTTTTTCTCTCTTTCTCACTCACCCACTTGTATGAGTCACATTATCCGTTCACAAATGATGTTACTTGTTTACACAATAAACTTGAGCAAGTATTTAATTGTGATAGGGGAATCATTCTATTCTATCATCATTTTCAAACTACATTTCTCAAACTTTTACCAAACAACTTAGTCCATAGCTAGAAAAGCCCATAGCGAGAGCTTTGTAAACTTGCTGGCCTTCATGTTTTTACGGTTATATATTTTTTATTTTTATTTATAGATATTTGCATAGTAAGAGAGGTGAATTGTGCAAACCAAGCGAGATAGATCGATGCTTTCTTACTGACCCCTTATGCTAAATGGCTACTGTAACGAATCGATAAAGAGAGTGAGAGAAAGAAAGAAAGAGAGAGAGAGAAAGAAAAAGAAGAGCCGTGAGCTACATTTGACCATAAATAAAATCGATTATGCTAAGTTTGTTTTCTAGATTACGTGTATGTGTGGCGGTTAGATGGGCAAAACGGCAATCGAATCTTCAATACAAGAGAGTGAGATAGAATGTGTAAGGGAGAGAGAGAGAGAGAGAGAACCATTTTGACCATCTTTCTTATTTTCCGATATATATCATAAGCTTTAGTGTATTTTAAGCATCAAAAGTAAGCAAAAGTGGAAAATCCTAGTGAAGAATAAAAATTTTTAACACACACACACCAAGGTTTTTTAAGACAGATATTTATGGCGTTTGAGCATTTGATTTTTCCTTCCCTCGAGAAGAGAGAGAGAGAGAGAGAGAGAGAGAAAGAGGGGGAGAGAAAGAGAGAGAGAGAGAGAGAGAAAAGCTCTCCCCATCGGCACAAGTCTACTTCAAGAAAACTAAGAGAATTTATTATCTTTATTATAACTTGAAAAACGAAAGAGAGGGAGAGAGAGAGAGAGAGAGAGAGATAGATGCAACAACAATAGCCAAAGTGAAGTGAATGGGTGATTGTGTCTGTATGTGTGCACATGAAAGAGAGAGAGAGAGAAATAGTGAGAGAGAAAAAGAGAAAGGAGAAAGAGAAAGGAGAGAGAGAGAAATAGTGAGAGAGTGAGAAAGAAATCAAAGAAAAAAAGATATATATATTATTAATAATTTACAATCGGATTTGTTCTACCGTGGCCATAAAATGGCTAGAATCAAATACGAAAGGCACTGGCATATTTCATTGCAAGTCTTTTGCTATCACTTTCATTCTCTCTCTCTCTCTCTCTCTCTTACTCACTCACTCACTCACTCACTCTTTCTCTTTTTCTCTTTCACTCATTCAATGATCTTGTCGAAGACGCTAGCGATTGCGAAATGTTCCGCAACAAATCACCCGAATCACTGATTCCACTGACCAGTGCTCGTTCCGGACTTTTGTACATTGCCTTTCTAGTTTTCTCTCTCTCTCTCTCTTAATCTATCTTTCTCTTTCTTTTACTCTCTCTCTCTCTCTCTCTCTCTCTGTTTTCTCTTACTCACTTTCTTCCTCTTTTTTAGCTCTGCTTTGCTTCAATGCATTTGATTCTACTATAAGAAAATGAACAGATCATCACAATCTCATATCGACGAGTTTCTGTGGAAAAAAGGCTAATAATATAAAAAAGGAAAACAAGAAAGTGATTTAGCTATTGGATATCACATGCATTTGTGTGTGTGTGTGTGTGAATGTGTGCGAAATGTGTATACTTTCCCACTTGTCTGGACTTGGTCTGGATTTTCCCCACACTTAGTCCTCAGTCCGAGCTCACTTCCGGAAGTATTGATCTTTTGTTGATCTTTGGTGCTACTGGTTTCTCAGGTCCATTGCGGAAACATTAATGGATTTTTTTGTTTTCAATTTTTTGAAGAGGCTTGGATTTTTGAAACCCTGGGAAAATGTTTTGTGTCTTCCCACTAAGAATTTAAATCTGAATAATAGTGCGTTTTAACAATTCTCAAAAAAAACTATTTGGAGCCATAAAATTTTCAAATTTCAAGTAGAAAATATTAATTTCTTGTTGGTTATGCGAAACAAACATTATAAACTAGTTCTAAACGAGCCAACTCAAAAATATAAATATTGTATGTTTTTAAAACTTTGTGTGACTGTATCAAGTACGTAAAATAAAATCACACTACTTTTTAAAGCTTGTTAATAAAACTACAAATTATTTTTATAAACTACTTCTAATGTATACGTGTCTAATAAGAAAGATAATTGCCGGAAGTAAGCGACTAACGTAAGCTTATTTGGTAAGAACATAGACTGAATGGTGTCAAGTTGGTTACTTTTTTTCAAACTTCTCCCCACAACCGATCAAAAAGCTCTTGGTCAAAATTATAGATCGCAGATTTAGCAAGAGAGGGAGGGAAAGAGAGAGAGAGAGAGAGAGAGAGAGAGAGAGAGAGAGAGAGAGAGAGAGGGAGGGAGCAAGTGTCGCCAAGAGTTCTTTCAAATTTAATGTCACACTATTGATTTTGATATTTGGTTGCCATCTTGGGCTTGGGTATTCCATCACCCCCTCTGCTCTTCAAACTTTCGTTCTGCGTTCTTAGTGGAATTATAATTTAATAATAACAGCATTGCTTCTTGGCTTGCTTTGCTCGGCAAGTGGGCAGCTCTAGTTGGGTCGATTGACACTGCACACTTTGGTCAGTCGCTTTGGCCACGCACTGACAGATTGACAGTGCCCACCGAGACCACCAATAACGTTTTGCCATTCTCTCTCTCTCTCTCTCTCTCTCTCTCTCTCCTTCAGCTCATTTCTCTCTTTTTCTCCACTAGGCCACTTTGTTGGCTTTGTTGAAATTTTATTTTCAATAACCTGCCATCTTAGCCTTGCGGGGAAAAGTTGGAATCGAAGCGGAACGTGCCAATTACTTGAATGCAGTCAATGGATGCATGTGAGTTTGGTGTGTGTATGTGTTTGTTTGTATTTGTCAAAGCTAAATGGATTTTTTTCCTTCTACGATAAACCAGTAAGAATTTTGCAATTGCGTTACGAGTGGCACGAGTCTTGTCGATGAGTAAATAAATTTTTTTCTTTTCAAACAAGATCTGGTTGGGTTGTTACGTTTTGCTATTTGATGCAGGTACAATTCCACATAGCAATAGCGCTAATGATACATCGATCTGAGATCAAAGTGATAGAACTGGTGATCGGCACGATCTCAGCACTTACCAGTGTCTGTAGTTGACGCAGTTTCATCAGTCGACAGTCGGAGAAGTTGGCCTGATCCCAACGGCCGGTGCCGAGGCACGTCCGGTAAACGGTTCCGTAGTAGGACTCGCCTGGGCACGATTGCACCGCCAGAGAGCCTAATTCGGTGCGTGGCCACTCGATGCCGTGCTGTAGGTCCAGTTGGGGAGGACAGTGACTCGGGGCCCTCTGGTCATCTGGGGTGTGCTTGATAGTGGCCATCGGGGTGGTGGGCGAGGGTGGAGGTGGTGCACTTGATGGCTGCCAAGTTGTGTTGCTGATCGTGCCATTAGTGGCACCATCAAAAGTTTCCAATTGGTGGCTACGATTGCCAGTGCGATTTGCATTGCTGATGGGAACCTCGTTGTCGTTGGGTGAGTCCAGTGGTGCTAAGACGACTGCCGCTGACACCGGGCCTGGTGTTGATTGACTCAAGTTCGTGTCGCGCACAGAGCCCGACCACCGATTGGCCTCGTTGGCACTGTGCTCGTCACCGAGCGCCAATCGATGCGCTCGACCCGACCACGGTGTGGAGGCATCACCTGCGGGCATGGCCGCCACGTCACCACCTCGAACCGTGGCACCATTGCTCGTTGGCGTTTGATTAAGTGAAACTAGATTAGAACTTGTCGGCGACAAAGGCAAAACGGAAGGCGTGGAAGGCAGCAGAGGGAAAGCGGTTGAGGTGAGAAAGGAAGAAGGCCACTGGGAAGTATCGTTACGCGTTGTCAACTTGGAAGACCACGTCGAACCACCGCTACTCGCCACAACTGTCAACCGAAACAACAAGAGAAAAAGTGGAGAGAAGTTAGATACAACGAGACAGACATTCAATTTTCTAAAGAATTTTAAAAATTAAATTTTATTGATGTTGGGAAAAAATTGTTTTACGACAACATAAAATTTTGGTGTCAAAACATATTTTCCAAATACAATAAATTTCAATTAGTAATTTTTAAACTTTTTGGGCAATTTGAACGTTATATCGTAGTAGAAATAAGAGAATGGGTAATCGTGCTGGCTCAAAGGATGCTGAAAAGGAAGACAACGAAAGAGAGAGTGAATGAGAAAAGGACAGTTTTGGTTAGCGCTGACGACAAGGCAGAGCCGTGCAAGTCATAAATCACTGAATGCAGCGGGCAACATTGGTTTTTGCAGCTCACTTGAAGCCAGTTCCTGGTCCTAGCTCTCTTTTGTTTTGGCTCACTACCAGTTGGAAGAATAAGAAAAATAGAATTTCATTCTTGGCCACTAGACCCAATCTGGTGCTTGTCGTTGACTGGCTTCGCTGCCAAAAGTCTCCATCCAAGAGAGAGAGAGAGAGAGAGAGAGGGAGAGAGAGATAGCAAACAATATGGAAGAGAAGAGGGAAAAAAGAGATCCATTTTAAAACATGAACGAGTTTAATTGAAATCAGACAGACAGACAGAGACGAGTAGACTCATTTATTACCAAGACAGAACTCAGAGACGAGGAAAGGAGGGAAAATGAGTTTTAGAGTATCTCTTTCATCCTCTCTCTTTCTCTCTCTCTCTCTCTCTCTCTTCTCCCGTTTTCTTCTCATTCTTCCATTTTCCTATTTCTTTTCTTTGTCTCTTTAACTCTTTTGTGGCTATATTCCATTTCCGCCTGAGCACAAACTACACCAAGTTGCAATAACGCTTTGGTGAATATAGACAAAAAATCCGAGAAACATTGAGAAACAAAGTTACCCTCGGTAACAAAGTTGAACCAACTTTAAATATTAATAAGTTAAGTTTGATAAAAGCACAGTTTTATTATTACATAAGATAATAAAAGTTGAATGGTTTCAAAGTAACTTGTTTGCTGGGTTATTTATACAGAGTTGCCTAAGTGGGTTATAATTAAATTAGGCTGGTGGCATTAAATCTTTTCATCGTGATTGCATGCAATTTCTCAATAATTCACAAATGTATATCTATGACTAAGAAATAGGAAATAAGAAAGAAAACCACTGTGTAGTGTGAGTCGAAATCGATCATTAAGGTCACGCGTTTCAGATCTCAAGAAAAAAAATCTTCAGTCTAGCGGAAACTCTCTTATTCGAAAGAGACTGTGTTTTTCCGTCACAATAGATACGCGTGTGTGAGTAGCACACAAGCAGGGTCAAGTGGGACCTCCTAAATGGTTTATCATGAGTGCAACATAAGAGAAGAGAGTGACTTTTAGCAAAAAAATTGTTAAAGAGTGATTCCCATTTTAAATAAATTTTATTTGAAGGGAAAAATCCTTAAGTCATGTAGATTGGGCGTTGGGAATAGGCTGAAGCGTTGGAGGCGAGTAAAGGCACATGCAAGAGAGAGAGAGAGAGAAGATATTTAGGATATTCTCACTTTGTGAGGGAGGAAGAGAGCAGAGGGGGTCGCACATTATAAATGATTCTCATTGACTTCTGCTTGATTTCACTTGGATTTTGCTTGCTACTCAATCTATGCCTGTCCCTCCCAGTGCCTGGTGCCCTTTGAGATTTTCGGACCCGTGAGAGAGAGAGAGAGAGAGAGAGAGAGAGAGAGAGAGAACGACAGATGATTAGTGGCAATGAAAAGAGCTCGCTAGCTAGGGAAAACGATGCGGGACAAATTGGAGCTCAATCAAGCAAAAGAACCAGTGGTAGGGCGGGTCCAGGCTAGACCAGTAGGAATAGAAACGCGTGTGCTCCTTGCATCCGTCTCTCTCTCTCACTTACTCACTTTCTCTCTCTCTCTCTCTCTCTCTTTTACTCACTCACTCTCTCTCTCTCTCTTACTTCATTCTCTCTTACTCTCTCTCTCTCTCTCTTACTTTCTCTCTCTTACTTTCTCTCTCTTACTTTCTCTCTCTCACTTTCTCTCTCTCTCTCTTTATTACTCTCTTTCACTCTCTCTTTATTACTCTCTTTCACTCATTTTTTATTTCTCACTCTCTCTCCTTCACTTTCTATCTCTCACTTTCTCTCTCTCACTTTCTCTCTCTCACTTTCTCATTTTCTCTCTCTCTCTCTCTCTTTCTCTCTCACTCTCTCTCTCTCTCTCTCTCTCTCTCTTTATTACTCTCTTTCACTCATTCTTTATTTTTCTCTCTCTCTCTCCCTCTCTCTCTCTCACTCACTCTCTCTCTCTCTCTCTCTTTCTCATTTTCTCTCTCTCTCTCTCTCTCTCTCTCTCTCTCTCTCTCTCTCTCTCTCTCTCTCTCTTTATTACTCTCTTTCACTCATTCTTTATTTTTCACTCTCTCTCTCCCTCACTCTCTCTCACTCACTCTCTCTCTCTCTCTTTCTATTACTCTTTCACTTTCATTCTCTTTCCCTCTCACTCACTCTCTTTCTCACTCTCACTCTCACTCCCTCACTTACTTACTCTTTCTCTCTAACTCTCTCCCACTCATTCTCTCTCCCTCCCTCACTCACTCACTCACTCACTCACTCTCTCTCTCCCTCAAATGAACCGAAACCGAACGCTTGGCTAAATTCGAAACGAGCCCACTAGATTCGGCATCACCACCGTTCAATTCACTTTGCTATCCGACACACAAAAGTAAATATCTCATCCGCGTGTTACTGAGAATGAGAGAGTGAAAGAAAGACAAAAGTTCTGATCTCTCTCTCCCTCTCTCTTTTGCTATATCTTTTCTCAAGCACACATACTCACACAGTGTGTTTGCACATCGATTCGCAAATTAATTAGTCCATCATTAATGACACTCATTAATTTATTTGTTTTTAATTAAATCAAAATCATTCTCTATTCATTCAGCCTTCCCATGGGAGTAAAAGAGAGGGAGAGAGAGAAAGAGGAGATTCTTCTTTCACAATTCAAAAAGCGTAGCAAGTAGATTGATTTTTAATTAAAAAAATATCCAACCAACTGAGATGGACTTTGGAGTTGAATAAGAAAAAACAACAACAAAAAAGGTAAAATAAGAAGTCATCACAGGACTTGGTTGTAATTAATGTTCAATGAGGCTAACAGAGAAAGAACACTGGTGACCCTTGAATGGGAATAAATCCACTGGACCAATTCGATTAACTTGAGTAGCTTCGTTGCGCTTGATACTCGCCAACTACTAGGTGGGCTTCTCTCTCTCACTCACTCTCTCTATCTTTCTCTCTCTACTCTCTATCTCTCTCTCTCTCTCTCTCTCTCTCTCTCTTCCTCTCTTTCCTTCTCTCTCCCTTTCTTTCCTTTTTCCCCTCTCTCTCCTTCTCTCTTCTTCTTTCTCTTTCTCTCTCTCCTCTCTCCCTCTTTCTAATTTTCTCACTTATTCGCTCTTTCAAATAAAACCAAGCTCTGTCAATAAGTCTAACATAAGCAAACGAGCCGCCATATCAGATGTCAATTAGGTTATTCCCAAAAAGCACAGGAAACAGAAAAAGATGAATTATATTTAAAGTAACTAAGCAAAGAAACGGAGAGAAAAACACTTTGAAAAACTTAAATATTGGATGAAATAAAGAAAGAGAGAGAGAGCGGGAGGAAGCGGAAAAGAGCAAATGAGAGAAGGAAAAAGAGAGAGAGTGAGACTAAAGACAACATGCCAACTAGCATTAGTACATGTGTCGAAACAATGAGAGAAAGAGTGAATTTGAGAGAGAGAGAGAGAGAGAGAATCTACACTTTCTACCTATTGTACACACACATAATGACATAATTTCTCTCACTCTCACTCTCACTCTCACTCTCACTCTCACTCTCACTCTCACTCTCACTCTCACTCTCACTCTCACTCTCACTCACTCTCTCTCTCTCTCTCTCTCTCTCTCTCTTTCTCTCTCTCTCTTATGCACACTATCTACAGTTTCCAATCGCCGGAAATACATTTAAGAACTAGCAAAAAAATTTTTCAATTTTCAATAATCAAATCTAAAATATATATGTGTTGTAAAGGAAATCTCGTTCTTGCTTTAAAATGTAAACTCAATCAGCCTTGTTTTAAAAGTCAAAAATTAAATTTAAGAATACATTAAAATTAGTTTAAAAATTTATATCAAAAGTAAATTAAGAAAATGAAAAATGAACAAGAAGAAAATGAGCCTAAAAGCGAGCTTCACTGCTGGGAATTTAAAGAATTCAATAAATTCGAATTAAATCAAATCGACCTTAAGTTCTCAAAGTTATTGAACCAAAAATGAAAAACTAAGAAAGAAATAAGTTACATAAAAAAATTTACTATTAGAAATAAAGAGAGAGATAGAGAGAAGTCAAAATACTATTTTTAACTCTCAATATAACATTATGATAGATCGATCCTGACAATCTTATTATTGTTAATTTTACTTATTAGCCTTTCAAATTAAATTATAATTTTTATATAAAATATTTTTTAAAATTAATTTTTAATTTTTTATATACACAAAAATTTAGCATAATAGAAATTCTGAGAATATAAAATGGAATTTTTAAAGAGTAGAATAAAATAACATACTAATAATGTGTAACTATATATAGTAACTTAAAAAGAGGTTAAAAAACGAGTGAGAGAAAGAGAGAAAGGGAGAAAGAGAGAGAGAGAAAGAGAGAGAGAGAGAGAAATAGAGAGGGAGAGAGAAACAGAGAAGGAGAGAGAGGGAAGGAGAGGGAGGGTGATAAAGAGAGAGAGAGAGAGAAATAGAAAGAAAAACACAGCACCAATTTAACCCCATGTTTGCTATCAGTGTGACGGGATCGAGTGTACTAGGGACCGATCCCAAAAATAAATATATAAATAATAAAATAAAATATAAAATAGCGTGAAGAAAAGCAAAGTGATGTTGAAGTGAAGGTGGGTGATAGTGTCTCTCTCTCACTCTCACTCACTCTCTCTCTCTCCTACTCTCTCTCTCTCTCTCTCTCTCTCTCTCTCTCTCTCTCTCTCTCTTTCACTCCCTCTCACTTTGTTCTCTCTATCTCTCACTTTCTCTCACTTATTCTCACTCTCACTCTTTTACTCAGTTCTACTCTCTCTCTCTCTCTCTCTCTCTCTCTCTTTCTCTCATTCTCACACACTTTTACCCTCTCTTTCTCTCACACTTTCACTCTCTCTCTCTCTCTATTTCTCTCACTCTTTTACTCACTCTCTCTCACTCAGTGATGGTGTGCCAGTTGGTACGCGTGTACTCGGTGGCAAGTGCCAAACGATTTATCATCGCTCATGATGATGATGATGTGGTGATGCTTTTCTGGTGATACTGAAGATACCACACATACATAGACACAGAAACACACATTCTTATACTGACTCGCTTATTTTCTCCTCTCTCTCTCTCTCTCTCTCTCTCTCTCTATTTTGTTTACTCTTATTCTCTCTCACTTTCACCCGTATTTCTTTTTCTCCCTCACTTTTCCAATATCTTTCCTACTACAGTCTCTCACACATTTACTAACTCTAGAAATTGTTTTTAGGTGTTTTCTACACGCCCACAAAACACACACACAAACATTTCTTCTGACTCACTTATTTCTTTTTATTTTCTTTCTCACCTAACAAGACAAATTGTTTTGATGTATCTTGTGGCTGTAAATAAGAGAGAGAGATAGAGAGATAGAGAGAGAGAGATAGAGAGAGATAGAGGGAGAGATAGAGGGAGAGAGAGATAGATAGATAGAGAGAGAGATAAAGAGAGAGATAGAGAGAGAGAGATAGAGATAGAGAGATAGAGAGAAAGAAAGGGAGAGAGAGAAAAGTAAAAAAATTTGTTTGTTGACCAGGCATAATAAGTTTGGTTTGGTTGGAATGATGATAACTATACACACAAAAAACTCTAATCCGGTATACCAAATTATAAAATCTAGTTTAGTGGTTTAATAAAGTTTAGTGCAGTTTTATTGACAGTGGCAAAAAAAGTTCGATTTAAAGGGTACTTTATTTCAATAAATTCAAAAATAATTTTATAATTCGGTATACTAGATCGGAGTTTTCTGTTTGTAGCACACACTCATTTCTTTCGGTGGTAGTGGCAAAACACAGTGCAAGTAAGGACTCGTACACAAAAAACGTACGCTCAAAATCATAAGCGGACAACTTGAGAAGGTTTACTTGTCAGTGTTTCTATTGCCACTCTCACCAAAAAACAATGAGTGTGTGCTATGATGAAAAACTATGTTTGTGGTATTGGTTGTTTCAGCAATAAAATAAAATAAAAAATAATTTTTAAATAGTTTATTAATGTGTGAGTGGTATTAAATATTTAAGTTTAAAATTGCTAAAATAATTTTTTTTAAAAATAAAGAGGATTTAACGATGAGCTTAAAACAAAAGTCGATTTTTAGTTTGGTTTTGGCGATGTTAAATTAGACTAAAAAACCTAGCTAGAATTACAATTAAACCAAGTCAAACCACGGAAACACATTAATTTTTTTAGTTGTTGTTGTTACAAATTAAACTTGAAACCAAAAAAAACATGGAACAATTAAATGTGAGTTTTAGTTGCATCTATATATATTTTTGGTATGTTTTGTGAACAGTGACAAAAAAATTTAAACGAAATGCTTTGGTATAAAAATTTTAATGGTATTTCATGCGGATACGTGCATGTGTAAAGAAAGAGTGAGAGAGAGAGAGAGAGAGAAAGTGAGAAAGTGTGTGTGTGTCGAGTGGCCGGCTTGGTTAGTAATGAAAACAAATGAACCACTGAGTGGGTGAATGAATGTAAAGTGAGTGAAAGAGAAAGAGAGAGTGAGAGAGAGAGAGTAAGAAAGAGAGAGTGTGTGTGAGAGAGATTGAGAGAAAAGTGAGAGTAAGAGAGAGAAAGAGAGAGAGAGAGAGGGAGTAAGAAAGAGAAAGTGAGAGAGAGAAAACGAGAGAGAGAGAGTAAAAGTGAGAAAAAGAGAAAGAGGGAGAGAGTGAGAGAGAGAAAGGAAACAAGGTTTGAACTAAATTAGGACTGCACGCTAATTGATAGCCAAACCAACTCTCTCAACTAATGCAATTCTGTTGTCTCAATGCTACGATTCGTATCAATTAATCTATTGACCAGTTTTGAGTGAAAGAGAGGGAAAGAAAGAGAAAAATCAAAATCAAAAGGGCTTAACAGTAGGTTGTACGCATGCTGGCAAAACCTCCGCACCTAACACATCTTAGTTGATAACTCAGTCATCCTT
>WURS02014306.1:0-12225 GCA_011762765.2 Rhinocypha anisoptera | reverse complement strand
CTGAGGCCGATTCCATGAACACTCTCGCCCGCAGCTATGGCAGTTGATGCCGGGCCGATCCTCTTGGTCTGCGCCATCAGTGCCTACTGGTGAAACTGCTGCCTTCCACCAGAGGTTGCCTGTATTGAAGTTGCAGGTGATTTTCCCGGACATTGGTGCAGTTTCGAGACGAGAAAATTTTCGTCATCACCGAGGCTCGAACCGGCGACACTCCGGAACCTCCAGTTCCGTAGTCCAGAATGCTACCACTAGGTTACCTCCGCCCCCCAATATTTGATACATAGACAAAATCAAATTCATTCCCAGGAATGGTCACCTAAATATGTTGTCCGTCAATGGGTCTTCCTCTTTGTGCTTAGGCATATTCTATTTATAGATGCCAACCATAAAGTTCTAACCAGTCATAGCCTCCATATGCTGTTGCTAAAATAAAACGTTTTATTTTATGATCCCATTTATAATCTTTCATTATTGGAGAAAGAAAAGAGAAATATTCACCACTTTTATTTGGGGAAATTTCTCTTGTGACTCCATTAGTCAAATTCACTAATTGTGAAAAAGCGACACTATGAAATAAAACTACTTGTCTTATCTATTGATAAAGTTAAGAATTTGCCACCTATAGCAAAGTCTATAAAAATCGTCGTCTTCTTTATGAGAATAACTATTTAACGACTAGTGAAATTGGTAAAGGAAAAAAATTGTTTAATCATCTTGCAGTAAAAATGGAAACATGCAACGATGCATCGTCGGTTAGATACTGGATTTCATCTATTTATTTTATTTACACAAAAAATGCTCGTATTGGTGCTTTTAGGTTTAGCCTTTGTTGTTTTTAATGCAATAAATTCTTACGAAAAACTTAATATTTACGATACATGAATCTCTCTCCAGTGAACTTGTAGTTGGTGACAATTTTTCGTTGGAAGAGGTTTCATGTCACATACTCGGGGGGGTGGGGCACACCGCGTGCGTCAGGGAAGTATATTGTGCGCAGAATGTGAAGTGCTGTCGTCCGGAGATTGTCGTTCGCGGAGTATTCCGCGTTCGTATTCAATTTTTCCCCCGAGTCACGGTCTCAACTCCCTACTTCAGTCCCTTTTTCGAATTTCACTCCCTCCGCACTCACTTCACGTGCAATTCTTCCGAGCGACGTAATATGCGACGGATACCCCTCTTTCCGAATTAAGCGCTGTGTGCACGCTTGGCCTACTTGCACTGAGTAAACTTTTATGGTTCCATTTTTTTCCTGCAAGTACGAAGTTTGTGTGTATGAGTGTGTGTTAGGAATTTCCATACACCTGAGACCTGAGGGAGTCTCATCTTCTTAATGAACCTCCTCCTTCCCTCTCTCTCTTCGCCTCTCTCGGCGTCGTCGACGGCGTTGCCCGCGGCGCGAACGTGCTCTCATAGCCTGTGTGAGCGAGTACTCCGAGGGGTTCCCTTGAACGGCGGGATGGCAGCTTTGAGCCACTTAATGGGAGGATATTCCATTCCTTTTTTTCGCACGTTTTATCGAGGGTGGATGTTGAATGGGACTGCACGCGAGAGCGGTCGTCATGAGAGACGGGCTGCTGGATGTGTTTCCACCAGTCTCCCGCCTGAGGGACGAACAATAAGCCATCCACGGAACGTTAGGCGCTATCCTCTCTCACGGTGCACCCTTTTTAAGTGGTCGGATTTCGGGGATTCCTTAGCGAGCAAACAGGTGACCAAAGTTCTATACAGCGAGAAGGAACCTTTTCAGGAAATTTTTGAAGGGTGAGGAAAGGGAAACGGATTTCACGTAGCTGTCTCCACTGCTATTAAACGGAATGATTTTTTGAGAGAAAAAATATTACACATGTCACGTGGTGTCGAAAGTTTTGGAGTGTAAAGAACTGTAATGTGAATTTCAAAATATATATTTATAAAACCGTAAATGGTGTATTCGGAAAAGATCTTAAATTTGACGTGAAAGATGACGAGAGAGTAATTACATTTCTGCTATTAAACAATAAAAAAAGGGGATTCGGCATTGATATTATTTTTTTTTCTTTTTTGTGTTGATTCACGCTATTAGGCTCTTGAAACCGGGAGGAGGGGAATACAAGGATGGGAATGGAAGGGTAGGAGGAAGTTAAGGTTTATAAGAGCCTCTAAAAATATTGGTGTAGTGGTATTTAGTGACTTTTTGGGTTATTTCAAGTCTGGTTAGGCTCTTCAGAGCACCTTGATAGGACAAAATGGTATGGGATTTTATAATTAAATAACGAGTATCTTTTTCCTGAGTAATTCGCTCACACAATTACATGAGGAAAATTTGGTAATAATTTTTTATATTCAATGCCGATGAGAAAATTTAAGGTTGAGTGGTGATTATTATAATGAGGTTGTTATAATGAAGAGAACGCTTTAAGAGATCAGATAATGGCAATCATTTTCAATTTTTACCTTACTATATACTCATTAATAGTTTATCTCATTCATAGACTTAACGGCGGAGGAATTAGGTTTTTTGACAAGTCTCATTTCATTTAATTCGTCTCTAGATTTCTATAGACGATGATCCTTCTGGATAAGAATTGTTCATCAAGATATTTTTATGCAATAAACAAGTCATTTTAATGAGTAATATTGGGTTTTATTAGCCATTGGTATCCTGATATTATTATTCCGACATAATTCATACATTCACTTTTTAACTCCATTTAACATTTCTCTTGAATAGTTCGACAATTACTTTCTCATCCAAACATTTGGTCTCAGAAACTCAAACATACACGTGAAATGAAGGGTTTTTACGTCTCGCTCCGCGAAGTACTAATTTAAGTAGGATTGAAATTCACGTGTCGGATTTCATTGATCCAACTACCGCGATTGGGCCAACGGAATGGGTGCACGACGGAATTTGATGTGACGAAAATGGATGGAACTAAATCATTCATCCCCATTTCACGGGGCGAAACCATCACGATGCGTGTGTGACATTCCATTTTAAAATGGGTGCATCCGGTGTCTCATTCAGGACTTTATATTTTTTCTGGACAAGACTTTCCTGTTGTCTACGCCTCTCCTGATATTCCACGCGAGGCCGCCAGGACACCTCACCCGCCCGCTCGACTCCCGCTCCGGCATCTGTCGATCCACCTCCCACCCTCCCTTCTCACCCCCCCCCCGTCCTCTCTCTCTATCTCTCTTCCCCGAGGAGAGTGGCACTTACCCTCTCGTGCTGATCTTCAGGCGCAGAGGGGTTTTTTTCTCATCTCCCTCCCTTCCTCCCCATTTAGGTGCCACTCTTGCCGTCTTCTCCCGTCGTCCCCCTCCTCCTCCTCCTCGCGTCGCCTCTGTCTTCTCCACCCTCCCTTCCCGTCGTAATAGGCCGAGGCGTCTTCGCCGCCCACCCATTACGCCGTCCAATTTCCTACCTCTTCATTCGCCAAAATTAATGTTTTCCTCAAAGAGCACCCCGGCGCCGTTTCTGCTTCTGCGCGGCCTCACCTCCAAACTAATCGCCATCTCCATTAGCGTGGTGTACAGGGGATTTCGCTATTTTTGCCGTTTGTCTCGAAAATTCACTTTCTCCTAACCAATTTACTCTCCACCCACGCGATTTACACCAGAACTTCCGTAGTATCTGAGGAAGACATTGATAATTTTCCTTAAAAACTGCAGTATATACCTTTGTTGATATTTGTGCTGTAATTTGGCCAAGGGTTTAAACTTTTTGGAATCTATGTTTAAGAGTAATATTTTGAAATGGAATGAAGGGATTGAAGTTGGATATTGGAGGTTTTTTATTGCGAACTCTATTTTTAACGGATATTTTTTTCTTGGAATCCTTTTGGGTTACCTTATTAAAAATGGCAATTTTTATTAAAATTCAACCGTTCCTTTTACAGTTTATGGTTCACAGTTTCAATTGGAAATACAATAAAATCCATTTAAAAAATAAATAAATGCATAAATATTGATGAATAACAGGTAAGTTAAACTGTTATTCATGTTAGATGTGAAATCTAAGGTTATGAGATTTTAGAAAAGTAAAAAAGGTATGAAAAGGTATTAGGACTTGTAAGCGAAGAGACGAAATCGCTATATGATATATGAAGAGGGAAGAAATATGGAGGGAAGATATACTACGTCCGAGCTGATGTAATACTCAAGTATGTCTTAGGATGTAGTATTTAGGTAAGCTTGCCATAGGTAGGAATAGACTTCTTAAGACGATTGGTGGAAGGTAGAAGGTATGAAATTTCCAAAGAAAGAATTATCATTGGGAAAAATAAGTATAATGGGTTTTATCATCCTTCAAAAACTTATCCCAGAATATCGAATTGCAAGAAATATACGAGCAACGAAGTTAGCAGGTGACAAATAACATTTGATCGAATTGATTGTAGGGTAACTACCGGTTAAGGTAATTTTTTGATCAGCCTTAGATTAGATTAGACACGCAACATCTAGTTATAGTTCCTCTTCAAATTTGCATATTACCCACCACCTATTATTCTATTCAAAAATCCCTATTCTCATCCTACTCCTACCCCGCTCACCCAACATTCAACCCTCCAATTCAACCTTCAACAAACCATTGCCTCTGAGTACCCCTTCCATCCATCTTTCCTGTCTTTTTTGGATTTCTCGTAGCAAACGCCTCTCTTCCCCTACTATTCTCAAAATTTCATTCGTTTTTTCTCTCTGTACACTATACCTTCTGAATCCGTCCCCAAATCCACATCTCAAAAGCATACAATCTATGCGCATCATCGTTTCTCATGGACCAGGTTTTGGATCTATATGCTCCATACGAGGATTTTCACTAATATTTTCTTCAATTCTTTATTAAGGGTCCTTCTCATCAATTACTTCCTTTTCGCAAGGGACTCTTTTGCTAATCCAATTCCTCATCTAATATCAATGCCACTACGTCCAATCCAAAATGATGCTTCCCAAATAAGTAAATTTTTCTACCTGTTCTAATTTTTTTCCCTTCTAGCATGATAACCTAACCTTATTCTAACCCAGCTAAGCCAAACCTTCCTACCTCTTTAAAATCTCATTACTTTCGTTTCCGTACTATTAATTTCCATCCCAAACTCTGACACTGGTCTTGTACAGCACTCAACAAGGACTGCAGTCCTTTGGCTTAGTTACTAACTAGGGCTTGGCCGTCGGCGAATCTGACTGATTTAATGAGTTCCCCGCCAACTTTTACTCCTAACACAACCCTTTCTCATGCCTCCGAATTCAGGTTAAAAAGCACAGATGGCAGCGGAAACCCCTGTCTTACTACCCTACCTAACTGCGCCCATCCAGACTCCTCGTCTTCCACCCTTACTTGCGCGCCCTGGGCCATATAAAGGTTTTGGATGAGACGCCTATCCTTCCAATCTACTCCAATTTTTTGCAACACTTCCATTAGTTTCGGCCAATCTAGTTTAAAAAATGTTTTCCCAAAGTCTGCAATACAGGAAATTTTTTCTTCACATTATTTTCTATATTCCGTTCATCAATGTCCTTATTATAGCTATCGCACCACGAGTTCCTCTGCCTCTCCTAAAACCTAACTGATCTTTACCTAGATATTCTTCTGCCCTTCTCTCCAGTCTTTTACTGATTATTCTTAGAACTACCTTCGCTGCATGGGGGATCAAACTAATTGTCCCATAGTCTTCACACTCAATTGCTTTCTTTTTCTTTGTTATTGGAATTAATATCGACCTAAAGAAATCTTTCGGCCAAATTCCCTCATCGTAAATTGCTCTAATTAGCTCATAAAACTTCTTCCTTCCTGATTTTCGTAAACCCTTGAGTAATTCTGCTGGTATATTACCCAACTCCACTGCCTTATTCCTCTTCATGACCCGCAGGGCCATTTCAATCTCGATATCTAATATTTCTGGGCCTCATCTACTTCCCATTCTCTTTTTAATTCTTAGTTCAAGGGTCTATTTTCCTTATCATTGAGTTCCTCCACTTACCTACTGCTACCATCTATCTGTTATACCTTCTTGCCCGACTTATCTCTTATAGAAGGGATTTTGTTTCCTGTTTTATTTCCCGTTATTTCCTGTTTACCCTAAGTATTACCCTAATCTATTCTCTTGTATATATGTTGAATTCAGACAGATGCAGTAGTTTTATCGTTTTGCAAGGGGATCTTAAAATGTTAACTTAGTGTCACAAACTTGCGATGAAAGTTTTTATCGTAGAGGCCTCATTCGAAATAGGTTTTCTGGAAAAAACTGCAAGCATGAAGCACTACATAGAAAATTATCCATAAGCCAGTGCCCCTTCGGAACAATCAATGAATGTAGTCAGAAACGTGAATTGAAAATAATGACCCGAGATAGATTTTACGATTTGTTAGATAAATGAGGGTAGTGCCAGTCCAGTGTTAATTAATTTCCTATTTCTATTTCGGATTCCCAGAAATCACAGTACCAAAAAATAACCCCGATTGGCTCTATCTGGGAGTGTGGGAAGTTTTTCATCCGGATTTAAACTCGGGACTTCCGTTATAAGACGTGTGTTCCAATTAGACTCGCTTGCCTTAATTGCAAGACAATTCTAATATTGATGGCAGAATCGAAATATTTCTTAATATTAGTTTACCCCATAATCAAGGCGAATTTAGTCGGCGTTTTTCAAAGGAATGAAGTAGGTAATGAATGTTCAACTTTTTGGCAAATTGGACTTCGTAATAGAACTGCGAGGTGGAGGTATCACATGAAGTGTAAAGGCACGGCGGTGGAGAGAGACAGTAGCGAAACGCAGGTTGTGAGAGAGAGAGAGTTGAGGGAACGGGCGCCCACTCCTACCTGCCACCCTTTTTGGAAGTCCATGAATAAATGATATTAAGCCCCTTGCGGTTCTTTGTGGGAAATATCCCGACTAGAAGCTCGCGTGGGTGGACTGCGACCGCGCGGATCGCCCGCCACTGGAGAGAGCTAGATACAGAGAGAGAGAGAGAGAGAGACCGTTTTCCGGCAGCTGGACACATGGCAATCTAAAATTCCACCATTTCCTCCGGGAATAATTCAGCAGGGTCATATGCGCAAAGAGATTGAATTAGCCAGGGATTCGCGCCCCCAATTCTTAAATTTTGGATAAACAGGATGAGGATAGGCCGTCATTAAGATTGATGGGTTGGTTTACAATTGAGACGGATGAATTGATTTTTAGCTTTACTCATAAATCATTAAAAATAAATGTTAAAATAATAGACATAGACTTCCCTCATGGCTATTGATTGCATCCCCTAATCATCTCAGATGTAGTAGTCTAGTTGGGTTTGATAAATAATATTACCTTAGTTTTTCTCGATTGGGGAAATTTGTCGGTACTCATACTCTCTTCCTTATTTCTGCTTTACTTGGAATACTTTTAATATGAAGCAATTGCAACAAGTGAATTTTCTTACCATTGATTGATGCCATAATCATTGAATTAGATTATGAGTCTGACTCCGTCCTAAAACTCAAACTGCCTCCGTTACCTTCGGATTGGTGTAAAACCTTTGCGATGATTAATTTGACGTCTTCAATTTAATTTTTTCACTTGACAAGTTTGTTAAGTAATTGTTTTGGATTGAAGTTAGGTTTTTGTGTTTGAGGTTGAAGGAAGATATAGATACACACTGATGCGTAATCACACGTTTCATCATGAACACGTACAAAATAAAATATACGAATATAAAACGACACGTCTTTTTGATATATTGGAGGCCACCGTTATCAACTGAGAGAGGCACAAGGAATGAGTTAACGTTACGGAGCGTGAGGGGAAGGTTTCAAAAAAGGAAAAGAGCACAGGGAGAATAAGGAGTGGGGGTTAGGTCGGAAGGGGAGGGTAAAGAGTGGGGGGGTAGGAGAGAGGGGAGTTGAGGGGTGATATATGACTACATTAAGCCCGAAGGATTTTGTTGCTAAGAACAGTATGATGAGCGCCTGCTTAACTATTTTTAATTTTATTGGTGTGGGAGGGAGGGAGGCAAGTATTGTGACGTTGTACCACTCATTAAATAATTTGTTGTTGTTGTTAGGGAAACGGAAGATTGGCTGTTGACGAATAAGTGTTGTAGGAGAAGCGATGGTTATTTTTAAGTATGTTTAGAGGCGTAGTGCATTGACCTATGTAAAAATCAGGATATGATTGGCATTGTATGTGGTATTCATATTACGTTTATGGATATACAAGAAGGGTGAGGAACTTTTAGTAGAGACTTGAGGAGCGAAAGAGAGGTTATGGAAGGGGGGGGGGGGGGGGGAGAATGGGGCATATCTTATAGTGTTGTCTATTGCATGGGGAAAGACTGGATATTGTGGAGATTTTTAAAAAATATAACTTTGATATAGCTTGGTGCATTTAAGGATGTCCGAGAGATTGGCTGGGCATTTGCAGTTGACTGAATGGCATGAATCGAAGGCGTTCGTCGTGATTTTGCGTTTTAGAGGACTGGAACAGATCTTGAAAAATGGATTTTTGGAATTGTGTGTGGTGCAGATGGAAATGGTGTGGGATTTATTTGTTGGGAAAGATGCGGGAGTACATGTGCGTTTTAAGATTTGTTTTTGCAGCAGGGTTTCTGGGTAGCCACTGCGGAGGAGGGATTGTTGAAGATTGGATACGAATTTGAGGAGGGGATCAGGGTTGTTTCATATCCGGTGGCCGCAGAGAGAGAGAGAATATGGCAGGGAGTGTTTGGTATGGATCTGATGACAGCTGCTATGGTGAATGTATGTTTTTTTTCGGTGGGTTTTATGTGGATCTAGGTATAGAATTTATTGTTTTTGAGAGATAATGCTTCGCTTAGGAACGTTATGTCAGTGGAAGAAATGTTAGAGTTGAATGCGATTGAGGAATAGGTGTTTACTCAGAATAATTGTTTACCATTGTGATGTCAAATGACCAGAGGAGGAGTATATCGTTTATGTACCTTAGCCATAGGAGGGGTCTCAGGTAATAGTTAGGAAAGAAGGTTTCTTTTATATATCACAAGTAAAGGTTAGCATAAGAGCAGGGCTTTGTTTAGCGTGAATAATATTTTTTTAAAGAAAAGAGATTAATGGTGATAAGTAATCGGGTTGGATCAAGGAGAAATTCTGTGTTGGGAATGTGTTGGGTCGAGCGTTTAGGGAGGAAGTAATGGAGAGGGGAGAGACCTTCTGTGTGAGGGCGGTAGGGAGTGCACAACATGTCCACACTCCGAAACCTTAACTCATTCCTTGTGCCTCTCTCAGTTAGTGCGGTGGCGGTGGCCTCCGAAATAATAAAAAAAGTATGATTTTGTTTTAATGTATTCTATGTCTAGTACGTCATACCTGTGACAAAACACTGACATTTATATTCATACCTGTGACAAAACATTGGAATTTATATTTACTTTATCAGTTATATATAATATTAAAATATTTCATGAAAAAATGTTATTTAATTTGTAAAAGTTAATAAATTAAGGTAATATTTCATTAAAACAAAAATCATTGATTGTTTTACACTTTATTATAACCTATTAACACTAGAAGTAAATAAAAGGGCTCAAATTGGGAGAAAATTTTGTCACATGACCTTCTGAGGCGCAACTAAATTTCATCGTGGACTCACTTGTATTTCCTTACTGATGATATCGGCAGTCAGGATATTCTCACTATGAAAGTTGCTTATTTCATATCAACACCCTTGTTTTCATCTCATAAATGTTTTAAGTTCACTCCAATTAACAATTTCTTAATGTAAACAGACATTCCTATAGTATCGTTACTCTTGATTAAAAAGGAGACTTTCACACTCCATTTCTGGCGGCAAACTATTGTCTCCGTTTTTCACGCCTGCCTCATTTCGGCCACAATTCATTCAAGCTTTAACGTTGAAAGCGTGTTAAACTTAGCAGGACAGGATGATAAGATGAAAAAGCAATTGGTGGGAAAATTTACATCGGGATATATATCATTTGACGGAGAAAGAGGTTAATGGTTCAACTGTATACATGAATATGCTCTTTATGGTGTACCTGTTACACATTGGAAGGCAACATTATGAGTGATTATGTATAATTAGAAATAGTAATAATTTTAGAATGTTGAACAACTATTGGACCTTATACAAAAAATATAAATTAATGTATGCTGGTAATGTATCAAAAGATGATAATGATAACATCAACCATTTTAATCATAATTCTACATCACACTTAACATAAAATGTAATGTATAACGAATTTAAACCGTTACATAATAATTCCCCAAAGTACCACGTTATAAATTCAATCATGAAGTGATCATATATGTATATGTAATTGTATACAAGTACATAATTGTATACAAGTATGTAATTATATATACAATATATGGATATATAATTGTATATGTAATTGTCTTGTATGTATATATACGAAAACACGCACAAACTTATGCACATACACAGATAGAAACACTTATTAAGAAAGACTCACATAATAAAGAAATATTTCGGGGCTTAATTTTTCTTTATTATTTGAGTCTTTCTTTATTAAGTGTTTCTATCTGTGTGTATGTGTATAAGTATGTGCGTGTGTTCGTGTTTGCTGCTCATCTGAGTTTTCTTGAAGTACATGTATATGTTTATATATTATCTGGGATAGGAATTGGGAAATCAGGATAGGAAACATAAAGGACGAACACATGGGAATAGCATATTTCACGGAAAAAATATGACATGACCGGAAATCGTACCTGGGACCTTCCGATTGCATGATCTACCACCTGAGTTAGCACGTGGAATGGTAGCTCAGCTGGTAGAGCATTCGAAATGCAATAGGGAGGTCCCGGGTTCGATTCCCGGTCATGTCATATTTTTCCGTGAAATATGCTATTCCCATGTGTTCGTCCTTTTATGTTTCCTACCCTGATTTCCCAATTCCTATCCCAGATAATATTTACCGCCTTTGGCGTCTTTTCTCATATATATTATATGTATATGTATATTTACTATATATATATACACACATGTACACACATACCTTATAATGACTGGTAAATGAACCTAGACTTTGTTAAAAAATTTCCCACGAGCAATGGACTTTTTCTGAGTGCATAATTCCTTCATCTGTCTTCGGAAATGGGATTGCATACCAGTTAAAAAAAAACAGTTTAATAGGTTTAGATCGATTTTTTTATTCAATATGGCATTACATGTTTTTCCCCATGGTTTATTCTTTTGCAAATGTGTCATTTATAATAATTCTAAAATGGAATGCAAATTATTGCCTGTTTTAAATATATAAAATAGAAAAGTTATGATTTTTATTAATTCAATTAATTGGTTGGAGGATAAAATAATTTGAAAAATGTTTAGGTGTAGATTTGGGATTAACCCTCTTCTATGAATTCATTTGCTTTTAATATAATCGTATATGATGATGATTTTTAAAATAGGGTTAAAAAATACACAAGAGTTTCTATTTTTTTAGTTCTATAAGGTGAAAGAAAATAAAACTTTCAATATAATCCATGGAAGAATCACTAGCCACGTGTACTTGCAATTATTGGGTTAGCTAACTCTCCGTGATATCTTAATTTTTTAACGACTGAGGCAGTGTTTGCTAAGCCGTTAGGAAGAAGAGAATTAATTATTCCTTAAATATTTATTTTAAATGACAATAGCTATATTTAATAATTTTTTCCACCTTTACTAATTGCATTCACATCTCCTTTAGCTGTGATTTGGCATCAGCTAGGTGTTGAATCAGGGCAAACTATGGTTTCCCGTCAAAGAGATTGCCCGGTAAGATGCTCATTCAGGCAAACCTACAGCTTGCATTGATTTTAAATGTGATATCTCAATGTGGAGACAAAAGATGGAAATGAAACTGGCCCTCCCATATGTGTATATAGACACGCAAGCCGTTTGGATCCGTACTCGGGGATCTACTCTAACTCATCAAACCGACCTTAACATTTGAGGACTGTGGTTTTTGTTGGATTTATTTTTCCAGTTATCGTTGCTTCGCTCACCGTAAAAGCTCACCACGAACTCCTCCGATACATCTGAGGCTATCTGAAGTTGATTGAAGGGTAATCTACCGGTTAGGGTAGGTTCTTGATTAGCCTCTGGTTTGATTTTCCCCACATATTAACTTAATCCATCTTCAAATCTGCATACATTCCACCCCTTATCATTCTATTCAATGTCCCTATTCTCTTCTTACGCCTACCTCACTTACCAAACATTCTACCCTCAAGTGCAACCTTCAGCATCCCACTG